>JAHHUM010002314.1:1042500-1253107 GCA_036173005.1 Crenichthys baileyi
AGCTCCTGGAAGAAAACCTGTCAGAGGACCTGCGACTGAGGGCATAGGTTCAGCTTCAGGCAGGAAAGGATAGTTTAGATCAAAACATATTTTTGAATGGCCTAGTCAAAGTCCAGACCTAAATATAGTTGAGAATCTGGTTCTGGTTCAAGGCATGTAAATCAGTCCATCCGATCTGATTGACCTTGAGCTAATTTGACCACAATTTCTGGATGAATGAAGCTAGTGGAGACCTACACCAAAAGATTTCTAGGTCTGACTGCAGCAAAAGGTGGTTCTACAAAGTGTTAATTGGGGAAGCTCACTACAAATGTATGCCACTTACATTTATTTATATTACTTATAGATTTATTTATTAAAAATGTTAAAAATCAATCACATTTTTTCCTTGCAGTTTACAAGTAAGCACTACTTTGCCTTGGTCTAGGACATAAAATCCCAATAAAATACAGTGAAACCTGTGATTGCATCATGGCACATTGTAGAAAAAAGGCCAAGGGGTGTGGGTATGTTTAGAAGACAGTGTAGCTACATTTATTGACTGCGGATGCTAAATAAAAGAACTGCAGCAACAAAGTAAGTAAGTGAAGTTTATTTATAAAGCGCCCTTCACAGACACAAAGTCACAAAGCGCTGTACAACATAAAACACATTAAGTTATACCTAGTAGAAAAACAAGCGTATAAAATGCACAATAAAATCATGAGATAAAAGTCTGGGGGAACAAAAGAGTTTTCAGTTGATTTTTAAAAACGTCCACAGAGTCAGCAAACCGAAGTCTCAGGGACAATTTGTTTTGGAGCCACAGACTGAAAGGCCCAGTCCCCCTTAGTTTTAGGTGATTCTGGGCTTGAAGCTACAAGGAGCTGAATGTTTTGTTAAAAGCTGACACAAAAAATCAGGAGCCTGGCCATTTAAAGCACCTGTAGGTGAGAACCAGAACTTTAAACCAGATTCTAGAATCCACTGGGAGCCAGTGCAGAGAGTATATGACCGCAGTGATATGAGAGTGTTACTAGATCTGCTAAGAGGTCTGGCTGCTGCCTTCTGAATAGTTTGCAGAGGTGAAATTGATGATTTGTCCAGACTGATAAAAACAACATTGCAGCAATCTAAGTCCAATGACACAAATACATGAATGATATTCTCTAGATCTGCTCGAGAGGCGATGTTTCACATTTTAGAAATGTTTCTTAAATGAAAGATACAGGAATGAGAAATAGATCTAATGTGTGAGTCCAAGTTTAATAAGGAGTCAAATGTAACTCTTAGTTTTTTTATTGGATAATGTTGCTGGACAAAAGGAGGCAACTGTCGAGTGACTTGGAGCTATTATTAAGGGCTCTGGACACGGGTAGCTGGTGTGGTTTAAAAGATACATACAGTTGGATGTCATCTGCAAATATGTGATAGGAGGCATCAGAAAATGACAGAATAATGCCTGCTAATGGAAAATGTAAAAACAAAATAATAATGGGTCCAGAGCTGACCCATGCTAGAGGAGCATATTCTGAGGAGAACATGTCTTGATTTAGAATTTCCTATTTAATCAATAGGAGTAGAACCAATTCAATGCAGAGCCAGAAATACCAGCCTGAACGTTCAGCCTATTTAGCAAAGTTGTGGGCTCAACAGTATCAGAAGTGACGCTGAGATCAAGTAGGCCCGACACAGGACATTTTCTTGCATTAGCAGCCATTAAAAGATCGTTATAAACTTTTACCAAGGCAGTCTCAGAAAAGTGCTTTAGAATCTGAAAAAGGGTCAGAGATCTGAAGCTCAACCAACAAGGATCTGTGCTGGGTTTCGACAACATTTTCTAATAGTTTGCCTGTTAAAGGCAACTTAGAAATAAGACAAAAGGTAGAAAACAAGCTGGCATCAAGATTTGGTTTGTTTAGAACAGGAGTCACCTCAGTCATTTTGAAGTAAGATAGAACATAACCTTGCCTCAGGGAGTTGTTAATCATTGGCAGTGCTGAAGGACCAATGCAAGTTAGCGACTGAACAAATAGAGAGGGGGGTAATACTTGTAATGAGCAAGCACAGTGTTTCATCTTTCCTATTAAAAAGGTCAGGTCATTTAATGTAATTAAAAACAAAAGAAGTAAATGGTTCAGAACCCTGAAGCTCATCATCGTAGGAAGAAGAGTTTGGGGAAACATTAGATATTAGATATTAGAGAGACGTTAAAAGACTCCATAATTTTAAGCAGGTCCCTAGAAGAACGGTTTTATAGATCGTTAAGATGAATGTTAAAGTGCCGAGTGGTGTTGATCCTATTCAGTTTAACAGTTGAAGATAAAAAAAAATCCTCAAATAAGAATGTATCTAAAGAGCCGACAGCATATTGAGTTCTTTGAATGTTAAACTGATCCATGTTCACTGTGTTAAACAAAATCAGTTCTCTTTTTCTTAAGCATTAAATTCCTCCCGCTGTGAATAATTGTGACTGATTTAAAAACGTCTGAGGTCTCAGTGGCTGCAGGGCATATTGACCAGCTTCTGTTACTGAAAAATATTTTGTCCTGCTCTGGAAATCTAAAATGAATTTACAATTCGGTAAACTTCTAATCATGCCATATTTTATTTTTCAAAATTGCCTTTGGTTACAGGGAGGGTGACTGGTGGGAGGCCCGCTCGTTGAACACCGGCAACTCAGGTTACATCCCCTCCAACTATGTAGCTCCGGTTGACTCCATACAGGCTGAGGAGTGAGTTTGCACCACAAAAAATAAAATACACACAGCAGTGGCTGCTTTTTTTGTGCTGCACTTTAAGCCAAAGCTTAAGATTTCCTCAGTGATGGACATGTAGTCTGAGAGGTCAAAGCGGTGTGTGATGTTACTCTGGTCACCTGTGTGGTGTTCTCATGGTAACAGGTGGTATTTTGGGAAAATGGGGAGGAAGGATGCAGAGAGACAGCTGCTGGCTCAGGGCAACCAGAGGGGAACCTTCCTCATACGAGAGAGTGAGACCACCAAAGGTGAGGAGCAAAAACATTCAATCCATCTATGCACTAACTCTTTAAAGATGGTCTAAAATTATAAAAGCTTTCAGCTCTCCTATGTGACATTCACTTCAGCCAACCTTTCCTTGCCTTTTGCTTCATATTTCCCTCGTACAGGTGCCTACTCCCTGTCCATCCGTGACTGGGACGACACCAAGGGAGAACATGTCAAGCATTATAAGATCCGCAAACTTGACAACGGCGGCTATTACATCACCACCAGGTCACAATTCGACACTGTTCAGCAGCTGGTGGTGCATTATACAGGTAGTACACAAGCAAATTCACAAATTCATCCTTGTCTTTTCTGATCGCCTGTCAGGTTGCAAAGCTCCGGTTTGCAACCTGACATCAAAGTTTGATGTTTAATTCCTTCTGTACAAGTATTTAGTGTACACCTTGAACTGTTTCACATATTGTTTGAATCAAACATTGCTGTTTTCTACATGATGAACCTGAAGTGCACGTAGCTCACCCTGACATCATTTAACAGAGCTCTATTCAATTCCACAAAAGATTTGAAGGGAAAACCTTAGATCTTTCATGCAGTATAGAGCCATAATGCGCTCTTATTCACAATAAATGTATGCGTTTATAATGAAAGCTAATGGCCTAACCTTCAAAACTGATGAATTAAACTGAGTTTATATATGATAATATTGTTTATGGGCAGGAGATATAGCAGAGATGAGCTGAGGAAGCTGAAGATGCTAATGTAGCATCCAATCAGTCCAAACTCTGTACATCATATGAGAAACAGATTGAAGGAACCCCCATTGATAAGACAGGATTTTCCAAAAAAGCTGCCATGGTGCATTCAGGTACAGCTAGGACACTAGGTTGTCTAAATATCAAAATAACTCCAGTGATTTAAACATGTTTTATTCTCATATATGGGCACACTCTTATTAAAAAAATTCTAAACATTAACATAAGCCATTTTCAAGGTGGTTATATTGTTTTGTAGTCTATCTATCCAGGCATTGGCTATGCCTGTTTATACTACTTTATTCCCTTTAACCAAATCTCCAGTAAGATCTATACTTTCCACTTTTTTAGGATTTAGAACATAATAAAATCTAATTCATTTTGGAAATTGATTGAAGTGTACCAAACTGTAACTTTAAAACCCGGATACATACTGAACCATCACTTGTGTAAACTGAATTTAGAACTAGTTCTTGTTAAGTGTGTACTGGCATAATGCTTTTTATTGAGATGTTTTGCAATAGAACCACGCAGAGAATTGAATGCAGCAGCTGTGAAGCAGAAGGAAAACAATGCATGGCTTTAAAACAATTTGGAAAAAAAAATGTGTCATGCATTCGAATTTAGAACCCTTTACTCTGATACTTAGCTTAAGCTTAGTCAGATTGGATGGAGAGCATCTGCAAGAATCAATTTTTAAGTCTTGCCACAGATTCTAAGTCTGGACTTAAATTCAACTCTAACAATTTCCTTATCACAGCTAAAGAAAAGCAGCTCCACAGCCTGATGCTGCCACTATCGTGATCATTTGGAAGATATTTTTATCTTCCTTCTCACAATAATGGCCTACTGTGTGTTGGTTTTGCTTAGGATAAGTACCTCAGGGTTTTATAAATACATCTAGAAGAATTTGAAGTTTGTAGTTGACATTTAAAAAGTTCAAAGTGTTTGAATACTTGTGCAAGGAAATGCAAACTACTTGATACAGCTTTTTGCGTTTTGCTTGTACTGTTTGCTTTTATTTTACGTAGATGGTCACTTTGAGATGACTAGGTCTATTAGAAATAACACAAATGAAGGTTTCATGGCTTTTATAAAGGGTGGAAAAAAAAGCTCCTATAATTAGAATCACCAAAAAGAAGAAAAGAATAGTTTGGATGACATAATGTGTTTCACTTCCTTCTCTTCCTGTAAGTGTAAACCTGCCCCCTAGTGGCCCATATTGGTAATAGAGCACGTTCTTCAGTTTATATCCTGACACAGTATCTATCATTTGTTTTTGTTAACCATGAAACATCCTGGTTTTTCCTGCCATATTTGTTGATAATTTTGCTTCTCATATTATATGCTTATGTCTTGTTCTTTTGTATGTTTGCTTAGCTTGCATTTGATAAGCAAGCTGTCTTGACCTTTCTTTATCTCTGCAATGCTCTGTTTTTCTCTATATTTCTTTTTGTCTGTCTGTCTGTCTCTCCGTCTCTCTCTGTCTCAGAGAGAGCGGCGGGACTGTGCTGCCGTTTGATGGGCAGCTGTAAGAGGGGCATGCCTAAGCTGGCTGACTTATCGGTGAAGACCAAGGATATGTGGGAGATTCCCCGCGAGTCTCTCCAGCTGATTAAGAAACTGGGCAATGGCCAGTTTGGAGAAGTCTGGATGGGTAGGACTGTTGGGGGTTCGCTGAAGGGGGAGAAGGGACATAACAACAGATGCACACCTGAATAAAAAACTGCCAGAGGTTTTTTTTATAGCTTGGTTAAGGTTAGAGAGTTAGCGTAAACATTTCTTAATGTAAACTGCACATTAACAAATTTTGCTGTCAAACAAAAAACGAAAAATTGCTAGTGGTGCATCATGCAGAGGTTTACGTTCAACATCCAGGTGTGCTGAGTTGTTCTCCTCATCCTCCCCTGGTTGCATGTGCATGTACTTAAAACTCACATCACCTTTTGTCACCCCCTCCCATCTTTCCACCAACTCTTCCACCCATCACCCTTTCTTCTCCCATCCTCCATCACCAAATATCTTTCCCACCATCTCTGGAACCCTCCTTCCTCCTCCTCTCAGGATCTAACGATGGACTCTGTTATTACCTGACCAAGGCCTGTCCCAACTCCACCCCTCTCACCTTGGGCCTTGGGCGGGACGCCTGGGAGGTATCGAGGGAAACACTGTCCATGCAAAGGAAGCTGGGACAGGGGTGCTTCGGGGACGTCTGGATGGGTGAGACTGATATGGGCAACCACAAAAAATTTGTTATAAAGAGGAAAAAGCAGAGCTGTAGCAAAGATTTTTGACTGCGTTCAGCATCTAGCTGGGGATTTCCTTTTATGCCAGTGTATTGTTAGTCAAGACATGTTGGATATTTTTGCCTTCAAATTTGTAATCAATACCAGTCAAAGCTGTAAGAGTGTTTTAATATATTTTTTGAGCCTCACAGGGTTTCTCCCTGGTTTCATTTGTGCTGTAGGGAGTATACATCATGAACATCAATCTCATGCTGATTTAGGATTTTTAAAGACACATTTGAACCATTGCTTTTACAGCATGAATTGAATACAGAATATACAGGCTCAAATAAATATATTGAACCCCCAGTAATATTTGCATAAATGCTCCTCACGAAGGTTTCCTGTCATGGACTTATGTATTAGAGAAAGTCTGCTAGTTGTAAGGGGGTTAAAGTTGGGGATATTCCAGAAACTGAATGTTAGCCTGCTTTACTGATTACAAAATCATTTTAGAAATTTTAAAGTGTGTTTGGGATCATTGCCCCGTTGGACACCCACTTGTGTCTTTTTGAACTGTCTGGTCCGTTCGCGAGGAAGTTGAAGAATTTGGAGGAGGTCCTCTGTTTTCATTCTTCAGTCCACTGCTGGTTGTGAAACAGGCTCACAGCATGATGCTTCCACCACCAGGTGGATTTTTACACGATTCTAATCAGAAATGGTAGTGTTTATTTAAACTGTTTGGTTTCCTGGCACCAACCTAGCTTTAAGCATAGTTAAAACATTTTCAATAGAGTTGAGGTTCGGGCCATTCCTGAAGTCATGGACCATCACAGCTGACAGTGAAACAGACTCACAGCATGTTGCTGCCTCAACCACACTTGGCAGCTTTTATTGGTTTCTTGGGTTTGAAAGCCTTCCTTTGACTCCTTTCAAACATACATTGTTAACGTGCATTGTCCATCTTTACCTCCCCTGACCATAAGACCTTTCTCAAGAACGGGTTGGCTTGTCTATGTGGACAGATGCAAATTTCAGTCAAGCTTGAAGTTGTTGATTTTGGATCAGGGGTTACTTTCTTGGTCTCCTAAACCTGCTTAATTTGGATGATGACACTGGTGTTTCCAGATTTACAACCTTGGGGGCTCATGGATTGCTCCAGATAGTTCGAACCAAGTTGCTTTCATCTCATGAAGCCAGTTTGGGTCAAATTAATCAAATCAATAATCTCAAACACAAGCATTTAAGTTGTTTATTTTCACATTCAGTCCACTCTGGAAAAAGAACAGTTTAAACGTGTCCTTAAAAGCCTTAAATTCATATGATATTGATTCCCTTATTTGAGCGTATGTATACTTCTGACTAATTCTTCTGAATAATGTAAGAAAACCAGATAAACCTTCCTTCATCTCTCTTCCCTCAATTCACTAATTCACATCATGCATGCCCTCCAAAGTAGGAATAATGTGCATGCATCAGTATTTATCACATGTAATAGATCACTTCTCCACGTTGTTTATTGTTTGTTTTTTCTATATGCATGCAGTGTGCATGCCGCATGTATTTGCAGCTATCACTATGAGAGACAGATTGGTATATATGCCCCCACAGGAAGCCTTTTTCTGTGTGCATGTCTGCTTTTCTGTGCACCCGTTAACATCAACTCGTCGGTATGCCAGGCATGTGGAACGGCACCACCAAGGTAGCGGTGAAGACTCTGAAGCCAGGAACCATGTCCCCCGAGGCCTTCCTGGAGGAGGCTCAGATCATGAAGAGGCTCCGGCACGACAAGCTGGTGCAGCTGTACGCCGTCGTGTCTGAGGAGCCCATCTACATTATCACCGAGTTCATGAGCCAAGGTATAGGGATGAGTAAACTGTCACCACTCTGGCATATTGTAGGTTTGAACTGCCTTCATCACAGCAGGTGGAAACCTTACTGACGTCAAACTTTTGAAGTGATATTGAATTTTTAATTCCTTAAATGATATGTATGGTTAATAAAAGAAGGATTTCATTTAATCATAAGGATTCACTTTATTTAAAGCAATTTGAAAGGTAAAAAAACGGTATTGGATCAGATTTTTAGTTGTAGCGCTGTTAAGTACCAAAAGCAAAAAAGATGAGTTGTTTAAGCAAATTGATCTTTACTCCATGACAATTTTCTCGAAAGAGGAGTGCAGGGAAATGTTTGAGAATGTCAAGTGCAAACTGAAGCAGACACCTGTAAACAAGTGCTGTGTTTCTTCCTTTATAAAAATTTTGAACTTGGATCCCAAAATTATATCAAACCCATTTTCCTGTTCCAAATTGGAAAACCACTGGGATTTGCTAAATGATATGCTCAGTGAGCAGGCTAATTACTATTAACAAAACACAATACTTTCAAACACTGTAATTAAAATAAAAATAAATGTAAAGGCGTCTGTTTTCTTTAATACATACCATCGTACTTCTTTCCTAGGAAGCTTGCTGGACTTCTTAAAGGACGGAGAAGGGCAGAACCTAAAGCTGCCTCAGCTGGTGGACATGGCAGCACAGGTGAGGTTCAAGTCAAACAACATACGGGGGACAAAAGTGAGCCTTTTAACTCTACTGCAGATCTGAGCATATTGGGTTTTTCGTGGCGTGCAGATTGCCGCTGGGATGGCATACATCGAGCGGATGAACTACATCCATCGTGACCTGCGTGCTGCCAACATTCTTGTTGGAGACAATCTGGTGTGCAAGATCGCTGACTTTGGCCTGGCCAGGCTAATTGAGGACAACGAGTACACAGCCAGACAAGGTAGCAAAATGCACTATAAGGTTTAACAATTTGTGTCAAAGGTGTGTATTTACTCATTATGGATGTGAATTTCATTCATTTTGACTTATATTTATTCATTTCAATTTATAGGGTGGAAAGAAGATACAATTTAAATATTTTTATAAATAATCTGGTTTGATTGTATTGTGGATTTTTTTCCTATTCATGCAGGGCAAAGAATTCATATAAAAGCTTAGAAATATACATACACTCCACTAATATTTGGATAAATGTCTCTTAGCAAGTTGTAAATGGATGTTTGATTCCTCCTCTTTACAGAATTTGTAGAGCCTAGAATACTGTGTTACTGGAACACTTGTCAACTGGAACTATTGTCTCCAATTTTCAACTATCTAGCTGTTGAATTGAGGTGAAGTTTGAAAGATATAGATTTAGACGTCCGTTTTATTATTCCACTCATTTTTGCAACACCAGCACCACTGTAGCGAATCTAACCTTCAGCATGATGCTAATGCCTTCATGCTTGGCATTTTGTGCAATGTTCTTAGATTTAAAAGCCTCACCTTAAATCCAAACATAGCTGTTGTCAATGTATCCAGATAACATATACTTAGTCTCATCAGACCAAAAAACCTTTCTCCAGTAGGCATTTGGAAAGAAGTTTCAACAGGTGCTTGACAATGTTGATTTATCTTTGTAAGGTGAGGCATTGGTTGAGTCAACAAAAAAGGGGCAACTAAATGCTGATGCGACAAAAATGTTTTTGAATACAAATGACAACATTGACGACAACCTTTTGGTTATATTTCATCTCCCTTAGGGTCACAGAGGTTGATTTGAGGTGAAATTAATGAGCTGGAATTCTTCCATTTTCATTGTTCCTCACACTTTGTTCAATACAGCAGTATCACCAACAGCAAAACAGACCCTCCGCATGATGCTATGACCACCATGCTTAACAGCCAATACAGTGTTCTTTGACTCCTCCAATCATATTTCTAGTAACTGTAGCCAAATAGCTCAGTCGTTGTCTCATCTGACTATAAAGCTATTTCCCAGAAAGCATTTGGCTTGTGCATGTAGGCACATCTTAGTCGAGGTTAAAAACATCCATGTGAAGAAAGGGTTTCTTTCTTGTATTGCAGCCTCTCAGCACACAGTGATGCAAACCTTGCTTGATTGAGAACAGTATCGCTGGTGTGTCAGAACCTTTCCGTTTATCATCAGTTGAGCCCTTAGTGCCAATTTTCTTTTCAGCTGAAGGTAACAGCTTGGGTCAGGTGGTGGAAAAGTGTGTTCTAATACGACAATGATCCCAAACATACATCAGAACCTGTTTTGAAAGGCTTACTTTTTATAGTTCTGAATTAATTTCCTAAAACATTGAAACGTTTGAAAACTATTGAAAATATATGAACTTCTCTTGAAAACCATGTAGCAGGATATCAAATAATTTATATCAAATAATTTAAGAATATGCTTATATTGGAGCCTGTATGTATAATTTTAATCATCAACTGGTAGAGAGGCAAGTCCCAATCTGTTAATATTTGTGAGCCTGACTCACAACCCGACTTAATACATTAAAGTTGTGTAGCCTCAAATTAATGGCATTCATGCCCATTGTGAGTGGATAAAACTTTGTACTGGAACTAAAAATACAAGTGTGTAAGACAAAAAGCATCCAGGCTCCATCCATCAGTACCTTTATATAAAGTTATTAGTTTATTCTTTGTGTCTGTATTTTTAGTCCTAACCTCTCCTAATCACATGACCACACATGTTGACTGACTGTGTTACCATGGTTTCAGGAGCAAAGTTCCCCATCAAATGGACGGCTCCAGAAGCTGCACTCTATGGACGCTTTACCATCAAGTCAGATGTCTGGAGCTTCGGTATCATGCTAACTGAACTCATCACCAAGGGACGTGTGCCCTACCCAGGTACCTGCTGATTGCTTAAATTAAGATTATCATTTCAGAGAGTGAAAATGTTTTGTTTTTCATGTAAAGGAGTTGATTATTGAGACATGGTGGGTTTTTACACTAGCAAACCTTGTTACTGAGCCGCTCTGCTGGAGACTTCATAGCCTGAGCACTTCCTCAATCGTAGATGAGAACCTACGGTAAAATGAGGGGTACCCGTTTCTTGAGCAACTACCGTGCCAATTAGCATGCAGAGCCTGTGGCTTCCTGAGTTTGCATGTTATAATAAGTGAGATTATTTATGCGATTCCATCACAAGCTAAATGTTATTGAAACCTTACACCTCGATGTGATGATCTGCTAAAATATGGAGAAGAACTGTGTGAGGAGTAGAAACAGGCTTTATTAAATTTCCAGTTTTCTGGAGAGGTGATCATTTTCTTTTATTCCCCTCTTCCTCTGCAAGTTATTTTCAGATTTTTTTTTCATTTCTTTGATCATGTGAAGTTGTCCTTATGTCATCCATTATCCTTTATATTTTGAGCACACTGAAGATTCTTAAATCAATGTTGAAAACAATGTCTTTTCTCTCTGCATGCATGTGCGTTAATGCTGCTGCTGCTGTTCAAGTGATGTAAAGGAATATTTTTCAGGAGAGACATTTGTTGACCAGAAAAACAATATAAAGACTGAAGTGAAAGCTTAAAGGTTTCGGAGTTGTGTCCCAGTTTGGATGCACTGTGATCGCTGCACTATGTCTGTACAAGCTGTATTATCTGACCAGTAAACATCACTGCTGACCTACGTGAAACACCCCAGTGTTGCTCCACATTTTTCCTCTCTGATTTGTTGCAGTTGCACTATAAAAAATTACAGGAAGCATTTCAGACAAGAAATATGTTAATAATATAGTACCTTCAACTTTGTTTTTGAGATTTTATCTGAGGGACCACCACAAGTTGCACATAATTGTGAAATGGAAAAAAAGAACACATGGATTTATTTTTTTTAACAAATAAAAGGTGTTTTGTATATGTAGTCAGCTCCCTTGGATTATTACTTTTTGGAATCATCTTTGGTTGCATTTACAGCTGCTCTTTGCCCAGCCTGTCAGTTTAGGTCAGAGGTCTCCAACCTGTGGCTCCACGGCTGCATACGGCTCTTTGGGCCCTTCTAAGTGGCTGTTAACTTTGACCAGAAATTATACAAAGATAAACGATGCCTTTATGTAGAAAGATAGTAAAAAAAAATCTGCAATGACTACCCTGCCTTTTTTCATTTAAAGTAATTTGCACAGAAAAAAAAAGATACTAATGGTGCATTCTTTAAGATTATATACCAATAATGGGTTTTATTTATTTATTTTAACTTCTCTCTTTAGTTTTGATAAATATGAAAAGGACTCAATTGCTCTCATTCTTCTCATAAAATATTATTTTTACTTTACTGAATTGGTTTAAAAACAAAGAGTTAAAAAAAAAATAAAAACAAATTGTTCCATGTGTTTTATTCTTCTAAATAGAAAAGCATTCTTCTAAGGATTTCGTGGTTGTTGTGTCAAGTCAACCTTCATTTAACATAAACGAGAGTAATAATTTATCTCGATAAGATTGTAAAGATTGGTGACCCCTGGTTCAGGTGTACGGCCATGTCTTCGTAGGTTTGCAGTTGTGCCTTATTCTTCCCCTTTTTGGATGATGGATTAAGTTTGGGATGTTGTTGTATGTTGTAACTTAAACCTGCTTTAAACGTTCTCCCTGACCATGATGCTCATGATGCTCTTTGTTCTCGACATTTAAAAAAACATGTATTGTTTTCCTTCCACTTCACAATTTCGTGTATCACAAAAAATACAAATACTAGAAAAAATATGCAGAAGTTCAAAGGATATAATTACTATTTCAAGGCAGCACATTTTTTCTAACATTTTTCTTTAATTTTATAGTTTTTCATTATATTACATATGTGTGTATTTATATTTCATGTGTTTTAGAGTATAAACCATCTTTGGTCTCTGTCTCCTGTTTCTTCCTCTTTCCCCTTTAGGCATGAACAACCGTGAGGTGCTGGAGCAGGTGGAGAGAGGCTACCGGATGCCAGGTCCCCACGGCTGCCCGGCCTCGCTCCATGAACTGATGCTGCAGTGCTGGAGGCGGGAGCCTGACGAGAGGCCCACCTTTGAGTACCTGCAGTCCTTCCTGGAGGATTACTTCACCGCCACAGAGCCGCAGTACCAGCCCGGAGAAAACCTGTGACCGGGATCATGTCGGACAGATGTGGAGCTTTAATTGCATTCCAAAATACAGTGACGGGCATCTTGAAGTCATACATTTATTTGTGCCTTCAGTGTTTTTGATCCACACCTACTCATATGAAGAAACATATCAATGACTTTTGACATTTCCTTTGTTTTGGTTGCTGATCAATGCATCCTGCTCAGAGCAGATCAGTTATCCATGCTGAGGAGTTGGAGGCTCTCCTGTTCCGGCCTTGCAGTAATGTTGCTTTACTCTGTAACCATGACAACAAGCAACTGAAAGGAAATGTAGATGCTTGTGTTGAGGGGTGGGTTGAGGGAGTCCAGTGGGTGCATGATCTGTTCAGCTGCCAGATTTCTTCAGGTCCTTTGATTTCTTTTTCTGTGAGGAGAATGCCATTAGATTGACTGATTTCTTTGTGACAAATGTGCCGAGGCAAAAAGAATCTCAACGGCAACAAGGTGCACATCTTAAGGAAGCTCAGACAGCTGTCAGTGAACCCCACAGTTCTTTATGTGACCAGATCATGAACACATTAACTTCTTGATATTTAAAAAGTTTCACTCTTCAGCAATAACTGAGGCGAGGTCTAGTTTCTTAATACTTATATTTGATTTAAAGATGGTCTAATCTTAGATCCATATCTGTCTCCTTGAACAAGTGCCTTTAATGCTGTGCTAAAAGTGGAAGTAATAAGGAATGTGCTTTACTTATGAATTGTCTCGTTTAATGTTCTAATTTAACTGAAATATATCTGTGCATCACAAACAATTCTAGATCTAGTAAACATGTATACAGTTTCAAGGTGGGAGGGTTGAAAAAGGCAAAGATTAAGAGGAAAGATCTCTGACAGTGGAATATGAATAAATAGTGTTTTAAATGCTTTTTTCAATCGTTACTTTTTCCATGAATGTAACCTTCATGCTGCAACCCCTCTCTCATATTATTGTAATAAAGATCAAATATCTTTTCCAGGTTTTGGGATTTTTCTTAATTGTGTATGTTTGGAGATTTATTGATGCAATGCCACTGAGTTTTCCTCTGGTTTTTTTTCTGTATCCTAACCCTAAAGAATTAATCACTATTAATGAAGGTGGTTTACTTTCAATGAGTAATTTAACTTTAGGAATCTGATTATTTCATGAGAATTTTATTTGAAGATTATACATTATATTATTAAAATGAAAAAAATACATTTTAGCTTTCAAAGTTGCATTTTTCAGAAAATCATGATTTTTAAGATGATTTTTAATGATGGTTCAAAACAATATGAAGGACAAATATAAATAATAATAGACTGGTATGTAGACCTACGTTTGTACTACTAAAACTTCATAATTACCTTAAGCAGCACAATTCAAAACACAAGCATACAGTGAACCTCTAATTGTTCAATTGAAGGAAAAGGAAAATTAGTATAATTTTTATTTACATTTAAAAATCTGAAATTTGAGGCGTGCATTTTACCATTTTGGTAATTACTGCTACAAGTCTTTCGGGCAATGTCTCCACCAGCTTGCCATGTCTAGAAACTGAAATTGTGGCCAGTTTCTGTAAGCAAAATGGCTCAAACTCAGTTAGATTAGATGGTAAGCATATGCGAAAATCAATCTTAATTCTTGCTGCAGATATTCAATTTGCAGTGGTAAGCATCCTCACAATTTGATGCTGTCACCACCATTTTTTACTGTGAGAAGGGTGTGTTGAGAATGATGTGCAGTTTTCCACCATACATTGCAAATTGCACGTAGGCCAGAATCCCCCTATGTTGGTTGTTGCAAACTTCAGTACTTCTTATGGCTTTTAAGGGTCTTCTTGTGACTTTATTTCAACAATATCTTTCTTTCTATCGCTCTTCCATAACTCCAGGTTTGTGGAGTGCATTACTGATAGCAGTGCTGTCTTCCACATATACAACCCCAATTCCAAAGAAGTTGGGACGTTGTGTAAATAAAAACGAATAATAATAAATATATAAATTATAAATAAAAAAGAATACAATGATCTAAAAATCCTGTTCAACCTGTGTGCAATTGAATACACTACAACGACAAGATATTTAATGATGAAACTGATAAATGTTATAGTTTTTTGCAGAAAAAGACATCATTCTGTAACAGATATTACCAAGTTGGCCCAGAAACTCTTCAGAAAACCATTGTCTGTTAACACAGTTTGTTGCTACATCTGCAAGTGCAAGTTAAAACTACCATGCAAAGCCAGACCCATATATCAACAACACCCAAAGACACAGCAGAGCTGTGGATCTCTGCAGCTTCCCAAGAGTTACCATGGGCCTCTTGGCTGCTTCTCAGAATAATGTTCTTGCCTAGCCTGTCAATTTTGGTGGAATGACCATATCTTGGTAAGTATGCAATTATGCCATAGGCCTACTCTTTGCCTACTCAGATGATGAATTTAAGAGTAATCAGTGAGATGTTCAAAGCTTGTTTTCATAATATTGTTTCATCAACTAAACCTGCTCTGAACTTCTCCACAGCCCTATCACTGACTTGTCTGGTGTGTACTTCTGTTATGAAACAGTTTTTTTTCCACACCCTCTAATAAAGCAGTTGAGTTTATGTCATGTTTTGTATATTGAGGGTAGGACCAATATGTAGACAGGAACCTGGGGTGAGAATTCATAGAGGTTTAATAATTAAAACAAAAAACGTACAGATCTTACACAAGAAGAACAGGACATGGAGCTCGAGCAGAATAACAGGAGGAACCCGTGATGAATAGAGAGAACAAGAGGACTTGTATGCAGAGGAAAGAGTGGAAAATGAGATTGGATGCAGGTGAGCAAATCATGGGGATTTGGAACAGTTTTGAAAGAGAGAAAAACAGGGAAACTGAGGAAAGGTTGATAATAAAACACAGAGGGATCTATCAACCAAGGAAAAAAAACATACTAACGCTGATCTCAAAGATGAACTAAAATACACAGAGAGTAGAGTACAATAAATAAATAAGATTCCCTAAGAGTATGAACAAATTGCAAGACCTTTTTAACAATAATGAACACAGAGAAATTAACTGAGCATGACCTTTTTTAAACAATAATAAAGAACCCAGATCCAGTTTCAATTGATAGTACTTAGGGTTATCAAAGTAAATGCTTGCCACAATTTTCAAATCTTTATTTGTAAAAAAAAAAAATTAAACCTTTGAATTCGTCAAAGAAGATTCCAATCAATTACTTTGACGTTTGTGGTTGTAAAAATTCTGCAGATGTTAAATTTGGGATTTTTATTTTTAAATAAAACTAATGAATCTCATTATATAAATTTGCGTTATGTACTTTATATGTTTTTGTTTGTCTTTTGGGATCGAGCCCTTCCAGTTGAAAAAAATACATTTCCCAGAACTCCACAGGGTTAGAGTAAAGGCAGCTACGGGTGCCCGCGTGGTTTTGACAACCAGGCACGTTGGAGAGGCACACACGGAGACTGGGGCGCATCGGAGACAGAGAGCAGGAATTGCAGAGGCAGAGGCGCACGGGCGCACGGTCGATTTTCACCCTCCCGCATACTGGGGGAGTCCCGCGTCTGTCCCCGAAACCCGAGCGCAGGCTTTTAACGGGGCTTTGTCAGTACCTTTACACGACATAAGACTGAAACGGAACCTCTTTGCTCCCTATTTTTCAAATTGTCCCCTTTTTGTTTTTTTTTGCTTTCCCATATTTAGTGGGTGCAGGCGCTGATGTTGAGCCAGAGGAGCGGCTTTTAAGGTTTAAGTGGCAGGACGATCCTCCAGCCGAGTCGCCACGGAGGAGCTCATATGAAGCGGGGAAACGCCGCTCGGTGACGGCTGCTGACGGCTCCGTGACCCAGGCGAGTAGAGGGACTGAGCCCTGCGACAGACAGCCAGTCAGCCCACGTTGACACCCCGCAATCAGCTCCACCAGGGCTTTGCCTTATGCTAGAGGTGAGTATTTTATGCAGACACAACGGAAAACGCTTACTGTCCACTGATCCAGCTGTGCCGCGCACATCTGGCAGGGCTTCACGTTGAGTTTTTTTTTTCTTTACATTTAACCAAGTCGGTGCCGTTACCTGCCGCTGCTATGCATGCCCACAGCTGATCTGGGCTCAACTGTAGGAATGCAAGCATGTACAATAATGATGTTCAAACAGACACACACACACACACACACACGCACACACAGTGAATGTGCACGCAGTGAACCCTGCATAACCTGACCTGTTTTTTTGTCCCTTTTTATTTACAATAATCTCACCTATTAGCCTTATTATGGCTGCAGATACACACTGTACGCGACAAAACACACAGGTTTTGTGTTATATTGTTTGACTGGCTCCATAGATCTTGGACTTGAGTTTAATTGGACTTTTCATACACACATGAATGGCGCGTACCAGATGTTTAAATTCAGGTGTTTGCTCTATACATGAAAGACGTGGGGGGTCATTACCAGGCTTTGAGCCGCCCTTCTCGGACAGGACACAGCAGCAGCCGCAGCTCATCCTGCAGTGGTGATCCAGCCAGTGAGTTTGGAGACTCGTGATTATGAGCTCTCATCTTTGGCTTTTGTAAAAGGGAGGAGAAAGAGTGCAGGAAAGCTAAGAAGTCAATGCCACTGTCAGTGCAGTGACAGTTGATTATTTAAGGGGCCCTCGGAGATATACACAGGCTGCCCCGGTGCAGGTGCTGTTAGTATGCAGAGTGATGCTCAGAGTGTGTCTCTCTCTCTCACACACACACACACACACACGCACACACACACACAGTCTCACGATCTGAGTCACTGGGTAAAGACTTAGTTCTCTTATATTAGCAGTTAATGAATAATTCCCCACAGTGAATGTAGGTATGAAAGGGAAATGGCCTTACCTTGGCATTCAGCTGCTGTCTGTCAGACTTGTCTTGAGTGTGTTACATCGTGTGTGTGTGTGTGTGTGTGTGTGTGTGTGTGTGTGTGTGTGTGTGTGTGTGTGTGTGAGAGACAAACAGAGTGAATGTGAACAGCTTAGACCTATTGTGCTTCCTACCTGTGCAGCGGGGCTAGTTGTCATAGCAACGGCCTTGTAGCTCCGTTGATGTTCCTCCTGTCCTCATCGGCAGGGTCAGCGCACCTAACACACCACATCTCGTCTCAAATCTATCTCTGAGTGTGTGTGTGTGTGTGTGTGTGCTGAGAAGTAGCCTTTGTTTGCACTTTGCTGCAGTTCGTAGGTATGTTGGTTGGCAGCACAGGGAAATCAGTGTGTGTGTGTGAGTGTGTGTGTTAGTGTGTGGAGCTATGCATGTGTGTGTGCGTCTAACGTTGTCACAAAGATACACCCTGCCGATACGACAGCCGACAGCTCAACCAATCACCTGTCTTCCTTTCTCTGCCTATCAGCGTGTGAGGTTGCCATAGCCAGGCGCCCTCTTTATACAAATATATGGAGAAGGCAGAATGGACACATGTATGCATGTATCTTGAATGTAAATTAATGTGGAGATACACACTGATTTGTACAGTATAAATGCTGATTCCACTGAATTCCTAAAGTGTTTTAAAAAGAAGTTTGGAACCTTGTTAAGGTCGATGCAACCTGTTGAATGGTTGCTTTACGATTTATTAATGCATCAGTTCCGAATGGGGAGATTGTGCACCTCAGTGTCATTGTTAATGCCTCAACAAGCACAGTGTGCCATCAGACACCCATTCATCCATTGTCTAAACCTCGTATCCTTAAAGGGCCATGGGGGGGCTGGTGCAGCGGTCATTGGACAGGTTGGCCATCAGACATAGTTTCCAAGAAATAAATGTATTCAGATTTGTTATTGAGTACATTTTTAGAAACACTATTTCCTTATTTCCTTGGATCTGGCTTTTGGTTTCCATTGAAGTTTATTGAGTTGTTTATTCATTTATTTTTTGCCGATTTTTTGTGCAAACATCAAACTAACCTTACACCGTTACAAAATTCTCACAATATGATAACCTTGAGTAAAGATACTATGATTTCTTGGCATTTATGCAAACATTTAAAACAAAAACATTCTAATATGATCTAATTACTTCTATTAAAACTGATTTTTTTATTGCAAAAGTTATGTAATATGTTGATCATTACAGTTATATTTCTGGTATCTTTACTATGTGTTGTTACTTTGATACCCAGACTTCATCAAAAGTTTAGAATAAACACCCAGTAAATTTTGCAGTAGTTTTTGATAGTAGCATTTGATACTGACTTAAAATTTTATCAGGTTATTTTGTGGTATTTATTGTGATAACAATAAAAGTGATGATAAAAAGTATTTCTAACTTCATTTTGGTCTTTTTTAGGTAACTGTGTGGCTCTGGCTGTATGTCATTGGTGTCAAAGTCCCACAAAAAATACTGCTCTTAAAAACATACCTTTGAAATAAGCTTCATTAGGACACCAGTTACATGAAGAAGTGTGATTCTTACCATGAAACTGCAAACAGTAACTGCATTAAATCATAGTATTAAATTTACTGACATTTATTGATGCTCTCAGCGAACCAACAGTGGAGAAAATAGCAAAAAAACAATTCAGACAAAATCAATCAATCAATAAAGCTTTATTTATAAAAGGCTTTAAATACCCAAAGAGACCAAAGTGCTGTACAGGTTCATAAAATAAAATTAATTAAAACATAAAATAAGCAATGAAATACAACATCTACAATAAAACTAATAGAATAAGAGCAGTTAAAACAATACAAAGATAAGAAAATGAAAACTATTAATAAAATCAGCCTGATAATTCTGCTCAACTGCAATTAAAAGCCAAGTTAAAAAGATGAGTCTTTAAAAGACCATCCTTACAGTGACAACGAAATACAATACAGTCAGTTTCGGGGTTTTTCAAACATCACAATAAATGCATATACTTATAATGATAAGACATTTTTCACGATAATGATAAATTATTTAATGACCCATCCTTAACCTTTGAGTCAACCTTCTTATTCTGTAGAGTAATATAGCTTTTTGTTGTCCGGCTCTTTATAAAGTAGCAATGAGCAGATTTTCAGTAAAACGTATATCCAAGTTTTTAACAGTCATGGTTTCAACATCACAGAGGTGTGGTTTGTCATGCCTTTGACTGTTTGCAGCATAGAATAACACAGCGCTACCACTCCTCCACCTGTTGCTACTCTGCACTACCCTGCCAGTTGGCTGATCAAAGTGTGCTAATCTTTTCATTTGGATTTTTTTTCTAGTAATAAACTACGCTTAGGTATGAGTGTGTGTTGAGGTTTTCTTTGTTCTGTGTGTCACTGTCTAACCTGTCCAGCTTGTACCCCGCTTCCCGTCCAATGATCGCTGGACATAGGCACCAGCCCCCGTGACCCTGCAAGGACAAACGGGGTAAAGACAATGGATGGATAAAAAAGGTGGACAGTCATGCTGTGGAAACTAAAGGAACCCCACAAATCACTCATTTTAAGGTGACGCTGGTTGAAAACTTTAGTGATCCAGACTGTATGTATGGCTTCTTAAGCATATAGCTTAATAAACCAGGCAGTCTTATTGTGGTTATCTTGTCTCGGACAAAAAGGCTTATAGGCTGCACAATATGCACTTGAAAATTACTGCTAAATTTAGCAGGTTCTATATTTTTGCTAAAGTCTATATATCTAAGTAAAATTAACCAAATAAATGTTATAGATAATCTTATTGAAGCTGTGATGATCAGTTTGTTTTATTATTTTAGCAGCAGTAGGAATAATTGTTGCTTTCATGTTTTAAATAGAGTGACTTGATCATGTTATCAATTTTTGTTTGGCGTATTTCTGTAAAAACAGTAATAATATGATGTCGTGATATCATACAGTAAGAGTCCCATGGTCCTCTCCTGCTATGGAGTAACAGTATAACAAGCTGATTTTTGCTGCTTAATTAATCAGCTTGTGAAGAGTCTCTAGTCACCTGCTTACCAGCTCATAGATGGGTGGCACTCCTTTAGCTTTCTCACCGTGTTTGTCGCACCCTGAAAGAACTAATCACTAATTTGTCTGTCTTGCAAGTGACGGAAACCTGTAGTAGCCTTCCTTTAGCCAGCCGACCGGCAGTGCCCAGCAACAGGTGAAGGAGGGGAAGGTGTGGTATCTTTTTAAAAGGACTTTAAACCGTATGAAAGAAACACTGTGATTTTGAAGCTGCAACTTTTTGAAACCTTAAAACTGCTTGATACCATTAATCATTCTATGCATATCATCTGATGAACAAAATCCACCTTTTGCCTTTTTTCAAAGGAAAAGCCCTTGTGATCTATAAAATAACAGTGAGTTTATAACGTCAAGTTGTAGAGATCTATTCCTGTTGAATGGTAGTAAGTCTGAAAAAGTTCCACTAATTCTAATGGATCCTAAACTCACTCATGTAATTGCTTGCACGAGTGAGTTTAGGATTTTATTGAAAGGTCCTGATTGATCCAACCACAGTTCTTCTGCAAGATCTTCTGTTTTTGCAGCAGTAACTTTCTAAAGTTGGTATACAGCTTCTTCACAAGGCATTACCAATTTCAAGAAAACAAATTTTCCCTTTCAACAGAATTTGGTTGATTTGTGCTTTCTTCTAGCAATGCATAGAACTGTCAGCAGACGGCTCTAAGAATACAGCAATGATTATGCTCCCAACGTATTTGCTGTAAAACCTCGTCTAGTAATGTTTTGTAACAGGATATATTTGGAATATATGACAGCTTTCTGTATTCCTACTACTGGCTTAAGTAATATGTCATTAATTTGCCCTTGGGGTTTCAGAGACCAGTTGTTCTTGCCCTTGTTAATGTAACCGTCACCTGGAGTGAAATTTCCTTTCGCCAAAGGCAGGTAAACGTGGTTCATCTCCCACTCACACGCACACATCTACACACCGATGCACCCACACACATAAACACACATTCCCAGCAACCATTTAGTGTTAGTGTAAGCAGTGTTTGTATGCTCCATTCTGTCACCTCCCACACGATACATTCATAAAACGGCTCCTCGGCGCCAAAGGCAGTGACTCAAAAAGAAGACGTCTCCCCCTCTCTTCTCCCTTGCCTCCTTCCCTCTTTTAACCTCTCTGCCCCCGTCTATCCGTCCTCCTTGTCAGTCCCCTTCCCATCCTACTTCCTTTCTTTTCCTTACCTGTATTCCTCATTCTCCCTGTCTCCTTCACCTCCTCTCCCACCAACCCCCCACCCCAACCGAAGCTGGTTGCAGCCGGTTTGAGTCTGACAGCGGAGAGGAAGCTGCGACCTCTCACCTCTGGAGGGATGGAGGGAGGCAGTGGAGAGGGATGATAGAGGGCAGCGGGGATGGATGGATGGAAGGGGATGGGGGGCGGAAAGGCTGGAAGAGGCGAGGGAGAGGTCAGAGAACAGGAGGGATTTGCCAAGGAAAGAGGGGAGGAGAGAGAGAGCTGGCGTGGAGGGAGGGAGGTTACAGAAAGAGGTCAGGGAAGAGAAGGGGTGATAAATGATGAGCGAGTGGAGGGACAAGTTGGGAGAAGAGACAGAGCGTGAGAGAGGATGAGGAAGCTGGGAGAAAGACGGAGTGTGAAGCGGCTGTGTACCTCTCTAACAAGCTGGACAGAATCAGCTCAATTATTAAAGAGGAGGGAGAGATGGGGAAAACACGCATGCATGCTCCTGAGCATCTGATTCTCAAACACACACACACACACACACACACACAAACACACACACACACACACACACACACACACACCTATTTGTAGATCATTAGAATTTACAGTCTGTCTCATTTTGCGCTTGTTGGAGTGTTTTTGGGCTCTGCTCTGCAAGTATTCATGAGTCTGGGTTTGTGTTTTTTAAAAACAATGAGTCAGAGGATCAGCAGAGACCTCACACACACACACACATGCACACACAAAACATTACAAGTCAACTTGATTTCCACCATCATTGTTGTCCCATCAATATGAGTAGATAATCAGCGAACTAAGGGGTCTGTCTATAAATCCCCACCTCAAATACAGTTCTCACCCTCTCCCTCCTCTTCCTCTCTTGTTTCTAGTTCTCCTTCTTTTTTCCATCTCTCTGAGGAAGTGTATGCCCCCGAGGGACTGGAGGGATTCGCTACCTTCCAGGAGAGATAGAGATTGTGTGTGCTTGAGAGTGAAAACACACACTTCCTGAGATGGAAAGCGAGTGAAAGCAGAAGGCTGTGGAAGGAGGAGGTGGGAGGTGTGTGTGTGTGTGTGTTGGATGGGGGGGGGTAAGAGGGAAAGACAGAGAGTAGTCGGGGGAAGGGGGGCGGGGGGAATGGATGGATGCACTGCAAAACGTGTGTTTGTTCGTGAGAGAGAGAAAGGGAGATGGTAAAGAGATACAGAAAAACACAGAGGGACAGTAGAAGTCATAATTTCTCACAGTGTTGCACAGATGTGTGTTTTTGTGTCTGAACACGTTATGTTGCCTCACTCTGGCTCAGGGCCAAAAGCCTGGAGAGGTACGGCAGGGGTGGACCGCGAGAGCGCATGCCTTCTCCTGACGTGTGTCTGTTGGGGTTTCGGCTGACAAGCTGTCAGTACCTACACTTGGAATGTTCACAAGGCGGCCATTGTTGTTCAAACAGCCAGCAGCCTTCTCCTTGGCAACGGGCGCTGCTGCAGCGTTTCCCACAGCAACTGTGGAGCAGGAGTATGGAGGAAGGAGGAGGAGGAGTCTGGGAAGTCAGGGCCGCAGCATGGGGGCCCCTATCCACCATGCTGGCCTCAAGGTCTGACCGTTTGTAGAGGTCCAAGCATCTGGTTTGTGTATCTTCTGTGTGTGTGAGGTCGATATTTGTTTATGTGTGTCAGGTTGTGGGCCCTATAATTGTGAATTAAAACAAGAGCCCTTGTGGACATTTATATTTTGAATCACAAGAATGTTTGTGATAGATGAAGCAGAACTCTCTGCTTTTCACCACTGCAATGGCCAGAAGCTGGAACAAAGTTTTAGTACAAAGAAAAAAATTAAGATCTGCTTCTAATTCATTTTTACTTTGAGGGACAGAAACAAAATATCTGGAAAATCAAAAAGAAGAATTAAATGTTTTATTAACCACCACCTGTCAGGGTATGAGTCGAAGTTGCATCCTCAAAAAATACCACAATATCACTGTACTTACACAAAAAATACAAAAACACATGCATAACTGTTAGCTCAACTAAAACAAAGTTAATCCCAATGCTGCTAATAAAACATGGATTCAATTATACTTCAGTCAAAAGTAGTGAATATAACATTTAAATCATCAGCCATAACACTATGCTAAATTAGATTTTTTTTAATTTTAACAGATGTACACAATTGTGGAAAATCTAAGGCCAAATGTAGAATCACCCTGTGAATTTAGGAGTGGTCAGTCAGTCATTTTCTACCACTTATTCCATAGTGGGTCATGGGGAAGCTGGTGTCTATCTCCAGCAGTCTATGGGCGGGAGGCAGGGTACACCCAGGACAGGTCGCCAGTCTATCGCAGGGCAGGGCAGGGCAGGGCAGGGCAGGGCAGGGAATTTAGGAGTGGTCTGTAGGTAAATATGTTTGTTGCGTGGAGTAAAACAACACCAAGCGGATATTAGCAGGTTACGCTTTCAGGTAGAAAGCCTGCAGCCAACTGCTTTACAGAAATACCAGAGTTGCCTTGTTATGTTCACTTTTGAAAAAGCGTTACCTTAATGAGAATGAGGTATAGTGCTCCTCTATTTTCCACATGATAACTTCCGACCAGCCGACTTAGCCTTTCTTGTAAGTCAGACACATGTGGAGGAGTGACAGTGTGAAGAAACAGGTGAGGGAGGAGGGAGCACAGATCAGCTCTGCCCCAAAGCTCCGGTTTCCAACTTAGCTGCGTTGTTGTTATATTAGTGAATTTTTTTCTTCCAGCAACTTCCAGCAAAAAGAAAGTAGCAACAAATCTAGCTACTTTTTTCAGGTGTTTTTGTGATAGGCAAGTAGCGGGTAGTGTCGTGGTCCCCTCCCCTGCCCAAAGAATGGGTAAACCACTAAATTACTTCAATAAAATTTTATTTTGTATCATTTTGGACTATTTCGGTTGTTAATACAGATCGTTTACAGAAACAAGTTAAGAAAAAACCCTTTTTTCTAGAAAACTAAAAAAAAAAACTAAAAAATGAAAAAAACAAAATAAATTCTAAAATTTTAGTTTTAAATTCTTCTAGAAAGTTTAGGAAGGGTTTTTTTAAATTTTTGCAACTTAGCTACATTTTTTACCTTTTTTACCCGACCATTCAAATTTTCCGGGAGTGGGAAAATTTTTGCAATTAGTGATGATCTCTTTTGGCGACTTATAGACTTTTGACTTTCATTTTCTTACTAAGGAGTTGGCAACCATGCATACAGTCAGAGAAAATCCGGGTCACTCTGAAACTTTCTCTAGCATAATTACAAGGACTATGAACTGTACATTTGATATGAAGGAAAATTTAGGCTGTTCTGAAACCATCACGTTTTAAAACCTTGCTGTTCCTTGATTCTTGAAACTGGGCAATGGCTAATCATAAACACAACAGCTCCTGCTCTTAAACTTAACACAACAGTAATAGCACAACATATATTAAACCACTTCTGATTTCTCTTCTGAGTTCCCTTAAAATTTCAACCCTAGTTGATAAAGAATACATTTATGTTAATCCGCTCAAATGCTGTTGATGGTTCTGATTTTAATGACTTCTGTCACAACTCCTCACTACTAGACATTTGCATGGACACTGACTGAAGGACATAACAGATTAACCTGGCAGCAGATTTACACCAGCAACAGCAATAATAATGTTTTTTCAAAGCTGTATTTCTAAATAGCTTTTAGCTCTAGCACTGTTATAGAAGGGGACAGAAAGAAAAAAAATAATGCATCTAACACTGAATCATCTCTTGTTGTTCCTGGTTATAAACAAGCTAGCTGCTAGCATTGTAGCACACCTAGCTTCAGCAGGAAGTTGTAAAAGTAGGAGTTTTAAACCCATAAACCTTTACTCTAAAAGTTGGGGTATTGTTTAAAATCTACTGATTGATTTTTACAATGTGGCAACCATTTCAGTATATAATTATTGTAGTTAGCATTTGCTGTACGTTTTAACATTGAGAAGAGTTCGTTATTGGTAGTTAATGGCTAAGACAGATGCATTCTGCTAGAAATGCATGTCTTGGAAGCTGATATGCACTGATCAGGGTTTTATGGGCAGATCTTGATTTCTGCTTTTCTTTTGAGGTCTGAGCTGCTGATTCCAATTTTTTAAAAAGATTTTCCCCTCAAATAAGGGATCAAGAATTGACCATGAGATTAAAGAAATGTCTGTAGCTTCCCTGATACAGAGTGTGTAATCCAACAAAAAAGGAAGTTATTAAAAGATTACCTCAATTTATGCATCAAAGCATATGTTCATAACTTTCATCTGATTTTACTAAAGTCAGTACAAAAATGTTTTTCAATAAACGTGCTGTTTTTTAATGTGCTCTTTTGATGCTTATTTAATGAACAGGGCAAATAAAATGTATATATTTGACCTGCCCATAACTGGCCAGAATCAGTTAAGGGAAAATGGGGAGGCTATTAATGCATTACTATTAGATGTATCATATGCTGCTTTTTATTGAGCATTTGCGCCAACTTTGCCAATAGCATAACCTGGCTACCGGAACTGTTGGCGTTTGTCATCCTAGTTTTCAAAAGAAACCCTTCCCCATGTAGATTGTGTTATTTTTAAACAATGACACTTTAAACAATCTAAATGTTTGTGAATCTCCCCAATTGGGATATAGCTATGGACATTCTCATAATTTCCGAGCTCAGTTTTCAACATCTGGTCGTGCTGCTTTCATATGTTTTTTGTAAAGGGGCAATGAATAACCTGGAAGGGTTTTATCCACTAAACTCTTGCTAGTTAGTTAAGCATCTTGACTCCCAGAAAGTGTAGTTTGTTAAAAATATTCAAATCTAATTTCTTTCCCACTTTTCTTTAAAATGAAACATCTAATTAGGCTTGGATGAAATGAATGTATAACCTGAAAGATACACTGCGACATTTTTATAAAGGGGCAGTCAGTATAAACATTCGAGGTGTCAGGGACTGCCCATTCATCACTTGTGTTCGTTTTTGAACTGGATTTCTTCGTGTTGGTCTCGGCCGTGGTCTCGAATAGGTAGATGGGTTTTCTCACATCTGTGTTTTTTTTACTTTCTCACATCCACATATGCACGCTTCTGTTCCCCGCTGGTGTTGGTCACATGACCTGATTAAAAGGATGGCCATAAGCAATGCCAGGAAACTGCCTGAAGGAGAGTGAGGAAGAGCAGGCGAGAGTTTCAAGCTGAGTTGAAGATGAAGAAGGAGTGTTTGGGGAGAGGGGATTGTGGGAAAGAAAGTGGGGGCGGTAGGTGAGGGGAAGCTTGAAGACAAGCAGAGGGGGTCTGAGAAAGGAAGGGGGTACCACGGTCCTCCTTCTCTTTAAATAACTCCAGCATGCATGTTTCTGTGAAACAAATCTGAGCGAAACATGTGGGTGTATTGTGGTGGTCATGGTGGTGGTGGGGAGGGTCCTGATTTTGTGCTGTCTCGTGTTTTCTTCTTCTCCAGTCCCCTGTGTGCATCTTTGGCTGAGCCGCCACTGTATCTGGTCTGTGTGAAGTCTGTTTAGATGTGCGTCTGAACGTCTGTCTGCCTTTTTGTTTGTCTGCACATATGGTTTATGTGTTGGTCTCTGTTGAGTTGTGCGCCTGGTGTGCGTGTTTGTTGTGCGTGCTTGTGTCTGCTCTTGGCAGGAGATCCAGCACGCACACTGGTGATGGAGATCATTAGGAATTTCCTGCAGCTGGGGAGGTGGTGGTGGATTTCTTCGTCGAGGGGTGGCTGGGATGTGAGCGGGTGAGAAGGAGAAGAGAGGTCACGGTGAAGGAGAGTGTGGGTGGGAGGTAGATGCGGCGGTGAGGGTCCTTACTTAAGTGTGTTGGTGGGACTCTGATGTGTGTGTGTGTGTGCTGAGCTGAGCTGAGCTGAGCTGCAGCTCCCTCAAAACCAAATGTGCAAAATAATGGTATGTCCGCTCCTGCTCCAGGATTCCCTGCTAGCTTTTCTAATTTCTCAAACAAATTAGACCTGTTAATCAGAAAAGTTTGCTGGGATTGGTTACATACAGTTCAACAAGTTCTATTCCTCATCAACAAAATAAAATATGATTTAAACTAGTGATGGCTAATTTTTCACTATTAAGGCATACCATAGTTTCCAAAAGTTGTGATTTTAAAATCCTCATACAGTTTAATCTTTCCTTTTTAATGAGATGGCAGAAAAGGTGGCCAGATTTTTGTGACTGAGTTGGTCATTGCCTTCGCACGCTGGCAAATTAAGGTTTTGAAGTTTTTTTTATGTTACCAACATGATTGTTCTTATTGAAAGTATTATTGATGTTTTGGAGTGGTCCAGTCGGAGTCTGAATCTGAATCTGTGGACAGAGCTGAAGATTAGGGTGATGGCAAAGATGCCTTCCACCCGAAAGACTCGGAGCTCAGCACCAAAGATAAATTGCCAAAATACCAGTTGAAACATACAAGATGCTTATCAGCAACTACAAAAAAAGGGGTTGATTGCTGAGATGCCAATAAAGAGTTTCCATTGATTGATTTTTTGTGTCAATACTGATACTCATTTTTTATTATTTTATTATAATTTGAGAGACTGAATGAAAATCTTTTTACATTTAAATCTACTATTTTTACACAAATAGCACTTAAAAACCACTTCTATATTTAGCAGGTGTTTATTCTTTATTCTTTATTTTTGCTTTAAGCTTTGAACCCTAGCTAGTTAGAGCTGTAATAATGAATATGCTACATTATTATCAGCAGTAGGAACAAAAGCTTTTTTTCTGCTCTAAATAAAGGAATTTAGATGATAATATGTTGCCAAAATCAAATAAAATTAGGTCCACTGTGGAGCCTGTATTCTGCTAAGTTACTGTGTGATGGAGTTGTTAGATGATGGCCCAGTGACTTTAGTTACCCTCAAAGTCTTCAAACCCAGAACTTCTTATAATGACAAAAAAAATCATAAAAAAATGCTTTACTGAAAACTTCATGGACATTTCTGACAGTGTTCCTTTAATGTTTAGGAGTAGTTGTCTGTTAATTAAACTATTTCACTCTAGGGATCAATAACTTATCTATCTACAGTCATATTCAATAAATCAGAATATCATGGAAAAGTTCATTTATTTTAGTAACTCGGTTCGGTAAGTGAAACACAATATATAGATTAATTACACACTGAGGTTTTGTAGCCTTTATTTCCGTTAATTATGATGATTTTTCACTTACAGATAATGAAAACAAGAAGATTAGAATATTACATTAGACCAATAAAACACAACAATTTTATTACAGAATTATAGGCTCATTGAAAAGTATGTTAAATACGTGCCTAAGATTTCCAACAGGTACTTTTAATCTGACAAACAAGCCTGATAAGCAAAAGCAAATGTTTTTTTCAGTTGTTTCCCAAAAGTTTTCCATTGGTTTTGTTCACGTGCAGTTAATGCACCCCCTTGTGTTGAACACAGTATGGGAACTCGGATGCAGCTGGCTGATGACACTGAAGTCAGGACGTGGTTCTCGGCTATGATTGGGGACTCGATTAAATGGCTTTCTCACTTTTTTCATTATTATTGAATTGAATTGAACTAAATTTAACATAACTGAACGGAATTTGACTGTCTCTTGAATAGTGGATATTTAAAACCCAGATTCATCAAACCTTTATTATACTTGCAGAAACACTAAAAGGAGCATTTCCAATGCTTTCTGGGATTAGGACAATCTTAAATTTAGACAAGAGTGGAAAGCACAATCCATAAAGTGATGAAACCTGGACTAAAGTTTCCTATAATGATTCCAGATTCTTTAAACTAGTTAATTTGTGAAACTTTTAATTCTTAGTTTTCTGACAAATCTATTTATCAAGCTATTGACAATTTTAGTAATAGATCAATATGTTTCGGTTCTTACTGGTTCTGATGAGTTGCGTCCTAAAAAGTTATTGGAATGGAGTGCAGAAAAGAGGGCCATGTTAATGCACGTACCACCACTGCATAGAGCTAAACTTTATTTTTCATACATTTGATTTACCTCTGATGTGACTTGTTCATCATGCAACACATCACTAAGTTCTCTTCCTCCTCTGTTTTCCTCAGCAAACCTCTTACAGACAAACTTAAATAGCCACCAACTTATTTCTCCATCTTCCTTCTTTTCTTTCTGATCTCCTCGCTGATGTTTCCCATTGTTGTACGAGAGGCTGTCTGAGCTGCAGGTTGAGGTTGCATCAGGGTTGAGGTGATGTACAGGGAGCGGCGCCGCGATGCTGGCTGGGTTTCCACGCGGTGTCACTCGGTCTCTGTGGACCCCTTGACCCACTTCCCCCTCCCCACCTTATCCACACTTCGTTTCTTCTCTCTCCTGGCCCTCGCGTGCACTTTCTCCATCTCATTCCTCCCTTTTTCTCTTTCATCTCGGTCCTTCTTCTTATCTGTCTAAACCTCTTGGTGGAACCCCCCCCCCTCCTCATCGCCACCTCTTTTTTTCCTCTCTCCTCCATACCCGCCATACCCCCCCATGCTGTTTCGGTGCTGCTGCCTGTCTCTTAGCAACAACTGCACACCCGTTAGAGCTCAGTGAGTGCTTTTACAAACACACCCAGGAAAACACACTCTTACATGTGCACACTTCTGTTCACACACACAATCAGTTGCACGTACGCGTGCACAAGCACACACATGCACTGGGTCTAGTTCCCTCATTGAGGGTTTCTGCTGGCAGGCCTGTGAGTCTGCAAGCCTTTGTGGCAGTGAGATAGATGAGGAGAGAATAGATATGCTGTACAACTACCATCTACAGAGTCATTGCGCCTCCCAGACTGCGTAACAGGGCAATTGCCCAAACTCGAAACTGGCAGCCTCTTGTCTCTGCACAAACACACTAACGCACAGGCATTCTGTGGCATGTTGTGTTGTCAGTGCTGGCTTCCCACATTTGCACAATAACACCAAAAAAGTTTTTTTGAAGAAAGTGGGGGAAAAAAACTGTAATAGATCAGAAGTGTTCAAACACTACTCATACGAGTGCTTCTCTTTGTGCAGCAGATTCAACAGATCATAATGTGGGAGCAGCGCATACCATTGGCGTTTTCTCAGAGACAATACTACACCGCTGTGTGTTCCAAAGCCCCAGAGCCATCCACGGGAAAAATGCACCAAAACATATTTGCTACGTATGATTATATTGGAATGGCGACTGAAGGATGCCAGGAGTGCTTTGCCTAAAGAATGAATCATAGCAGAATTGATTGGCTCGCATCTAAACCCTGTCAAAATGCCCCCTGCAGAGCACAGAAGAGGGGCATTTGCATGTGTGCCTTTGTTTGGCGTGCGGGAGGCACATGCGTGTGTGAACGTGCGTGTTGTGTCTGTCTTTATGTGTAAATCGATGTGTGGGAGGACGAAGCTGCAGGGGCATATTTGCATGTGTGTGTTGGTATGTGTTGGGGAGTGACAGCGTGTATGTGCAAGCACATGTGATGTTGCGCTTAATTAAAGTATGTGCTCCTCTCCTTCCCTCACAAACTGGTCAGATGAAGGCACGATTAATGAGCGCCGTTAATTAGACCGGAGAGAAAGTGAGAACGTGAGAGAAAGTCAGGGAGGCGGCCGCGGGAAGGGAGTGGGTGATGGGGTTAAAGAAGTACCAGCAGTGTGTGTGTGCGTTCATCTCCATGTTTGTCTGTCCCAGTTGTGTCATTCCTCAGAGCAGCAGAGGTTGTTTTGTTTCATGCGTGCAGCCCCTCACTCAGCTCCGGCAAAACTCCCCCTCTCCTCTTCCTCGACTGCCTCATCCTCTTCCTCCTGATCCTCCACAACTTTTTCCCTCTTAATTTCACTGTCTGCCTGTCCAGTCACGATTCTTTCGCTCCTGTTTCAGTCACATCTTTCACTTTCCTGTCTCTTATGCAGCTCTGTCACCTTTTCATACATTCCTACCCTTTCATTCTCTCACTTTCTTTGCCTCCTGCTCAATGTCCTCCCTCCCTCCCTCAATAATCAGAGCCATATGTTGGAAAGGAAAGGCAGAGAGACCTGACAATGGACATAATTGTGTTGAATGTGGAGTGTGTGCGCTACAGAGTTAAGAGCCAGCAGTGTGCATGCATATCTGCTCACAAATGTTGCAAGCCTTCCTGTGTTTGTGCTTGACGAGCATGCGTGGCAGCCAGTACATATGGTCCAAGTCTCGTACTTCTGTTTCTGCCCATACTTCTTCTCCTCTGCGAGGTTCTGTTATCCCTCCATCATTCCTGTCTTTGTGTCACCTTCATCTCTACATCCTCTCAACACCTCGACTTTCACCACCTCTCTGCTTCCCCCTGGTGGTGACAGTGGTTTACACATGTTTGTTCTTGTTGCATCCCAACAGGAATCTGCAGAGTTTTTGGTGAAACATGACACTAACTGTGCATGTGTAAGTTTTTTTCCCAATTTAAATACAGTATATTATTTATATTATTCAGTGAGATTTGTATGTGCAAGTTGTTCTCAGTTGTTTACATAATATAGTTGCATGAAGCTATGACAAACATAACGTGTATCAAGAATTTAGGTTTGTATCGAAGATCTGCTATAAGATCAGAAAATTTTCCTATAAGTCAACTTAAACAATTTTTACTGCAAGTGATCCTCCAAAATAATTGTGTCTGATGCGAGACAGTGCAGCCCTCTGTCAAATACTGATTCAAGTCTGGCCCAATTCGAGCTGTGACATCATATACTAATCACTGATTCTCTTTCTCTTTGTGCTCCTCCCTCCTCTACGCGCCTTCCTCTCCACCTTCTCCAACTTTGTGTCCCTTTTCTCCATCTGTCTGTCTCTCTATTCCCTTTCTTGCACTCTAGCAACCATGGGCAGAAGACAGAGGCAGGGGAAAGAGAGAAAAAGTCTGTGAGCTCTCCACTGCAGTATTGATGACCCAGTGATCCCCTGCAGAACAGAGCCAGTCAGGCACACCGAGTCAGGCTCAACTCAGAATCAAAAACCACCGCCGTTTGGTCGGAGCAACCGACTGAGTGGGGAATGAATGGTGAATGTAATCTAATTTTTACTATATCAGTGTGTGGGTGGCACGGTTAATAAAACAGGGTACATTACAGAGTAGATTTTTGGCACGTTGCCAAATACGTTAACGATCTACGCTGTAAAAGTTTAGCAGCAGTAAGAAGGAAGACAGGAAGACTTTACTAATTTTTTTAATTCAACTTGGTATGCTGACATATTTTAACCCTTCTGGTTATTTTTGATTTCCATCTTTAGGTGTTAAAAGCTTCTGCCCCTACAAGCTTGTGAAAGTGTAATATACAGAGAGCTGAAACCATTTCTCCAAATCCTGCCTTACTACCTGCAGAACTGTCCACTGGATGAGTGGCTTGTCGGATCCTCTGCATTCAGGCCAAACTGGCGCTCCATCAGGTCCTGGGGAGACTCAGACCGAGAAGAAGGGTTGTGCTGTTGGACTGGAGGGACTGGAAAGTCCCGAGTGCTGGACAGGGGAGCTCACACTCCATGGCGCGTTCCAGGATCCCTTTCATGATGGACTGGCACTTGTGACCTCTGACATTGTCCCCACCTCTCCATCCATCCTGGCAACTGGTGCTCATCTGCAGGAAAGGCTGGGGCACAGCACCTACCTGCAGAGTCACTCTGAGACCTGCATGACAGCTGAGGCGGACACATTTTTAGAGACACCCAGAAACATGCAAACACACGTAGACCCAGAAGTGCATGCAGAGGCTTTCTCAAACCCACACATGGAGAACTGTGGACTCGTGGAGAATCGCACAGATTCTATAGACTCAGAACTGTCTAAAACTCTCTCACTAGAGGCCATGAACACAACCTCACCTCAGATTTTGCCTTTGGCGATAGGCAATCATCCTCCAACTACCAATCCGCTGGAGGCCCCAGTCCGGACTCCGGAGTTTGACACGCCCTCAAACTATGGTTCAGTCCCCTCTGGCCGTAACCCAATAACGGTCTCCTCTTCTTTCCCTGTAGAGACAGAGAAGAAGTATGCACTCCGCAGCTCTGGGCGTCCTCGCTTCCCCTTGCACCTGCGCAAATCCTCTCGTCTGCATCGAAGCATGGAGGATGGAGGGAAAGGAGCAGGCAGGGACAGGGGACGAGAAGAGGAGGAAACATTAGAAGCGAAGATCTGGAGGGTTAAAGAGGAGGAAGTCACTGATGGTGATAAAGATGAACGTTCTTCTGTGGAGGCTGTTCTACCTGCATCTACCTGCCATAAAGACACCACTCTTCCTTCAGTTGAACCTAAACCTGCTCCCAAACCTTTACTTAAACCTGGGCCCAGACTTGGGCATAGACCTGGACCTAAATCCAGGTGCAAGCCTCCACTGAAATATGTGCATAAAGCAGCTCCTAAGAGCATTTTAAAGCAGCGTCTGGCAGCACAGGCCCTTCGCCAGTGTGCTGCCTCTCCTCTGTCATTTGAATCTCCTCCATCTGCTCCTTTGTTGAGCATGAAGAGAGAACCTGATGCGGACTTGGGGGTCTGTCCTCCCAGTAACAGCAAAAAAGGGCGTTATGTTGGTGTAAGTGTATTAACAATAACAAAAAGTGCCTTGCAAAAGTGTTCATACCAAGTAAACATTTTCACAGTTTGATTTGTTACAACCACAAATGTTGGTGTATTATATTGGGGTACGTGGTTTTCTTTTCTTTTTTAAATAAAAAGCTAAAATGTTGGTATTCAGCCTTCTGAGTCAATATTTTGTAAAACCACTTTTCACTTGAGTTACAGCTTCAAGGGGTTTGGGTTATGTCTCTAGCACCTTTGCACATCTAGATAGTGAACATTTTTGCACATTTTCCTTTGCAAGAATATTCAAGCTCAGGCAAAATGGATGCATCTGTCAACATCAGTTTTCAACTCTTGCCACAGATTCTCTAATGAATTTGGGTCTAGGCTTTGACTGGGTCGCACTAACAGATGAATACACTTTAATATAAACAATTCCATTGCAGCTCTGGCTGCATGTTTTCAGGTCGTCCTGCTGGAAGGTGATTCTCTGCCCTAGTGTTATGTCCTTTACAACTTCCAACAGCTTTTCTTCCAGGCTGCCCTGTATTCCCTGTCTCTGTTCAATAAAATTATTCCCAGAGCATGATGCTGCCTCCACTATGCTTCACTGTGGGGATGGTGTGTTCAGGGTGTTGTGCAATGTTAGCATTTTGCTACACATGTGGTTTTGCATGTAGGCCAGAACATTCAATTTCAAACCCATCTAACCAGAGCACCTTCTTCCACCTAATTGTTATGTCTCCTACTAGGCTTACGGCAAAGCACAAACAAGACATCTTATGTTTTTCTTTCAGCAAAAGCTTTCTTCTTGTCTCTTTTCTATTAAGGCCAGATTTGTAGAGTACACAACTCAACATTTCTCCCACCTCAGCTGTGGATCCTTCTAGCTCCTTCAGACTTACCGTGAACTTCTTGGCTTCTTCTCCAATTAATGGCCTTTCTGCCAGGCCTATCAGTTTAGGTGGACAGCCATGTCTTTGTAGATTTATAGTTGTGCAACACTCTTTGCTTTTTCAGATAATTGAAATATACTACTTGATTTGTTCAAAGCTGTGGATAGTGTTTATAGCTGTGATAGTTAATGTGTCTATTACATGAAGTTAAAAAAATTTTTAAATTTTAATTTTAAAAATTAAAATTTTGATTCAAACATGATTAAATGTCACAAAAGTTTAAACAGTGTGAAAACTTTTGCAAGGCACTGTTTATCTTCTGTATCACTGTTCTATTATTTCTTCTTCACTCAGTTTTATACCCTATATAACTTCATGTTTTATGTTCCACTTTCTTGTCTACCCAACAGGTCAGGAAGATTGTTGTAAAGGTGCCTCGGATTCCTGTCAGCCTTAGCCGCAGACAGAAGAGCTATAAAATTTCCAGTTTGGAAACAGTTACAGGAGCCGAGAAGAATAACGACGGCAGTTCGGAGGGGTCTGAAGCAACACGAGAGCCAACTGCACTTCTCCGCATGAAGAACAATGGGAAAAGTGTTATGGTGATGTTCCCTCCTGGAGAGCTCCCCGTGATTCTCAAACGCAGGCGGGGACGACCGCCTAAACAGCCTTTGCCAGGAATACAGGTCGAAGCTCCTAGTGCTGGGACTGCCGCGGTAACTGGGGACCAGCCCAAGAAGCCTAGGAGGCGACGTCGGACTAAACTCCCTTGCCCATATCCATCCTATGTTAATGACACAAATGATGTGAAAACTGAATATGGGGATGTTCTCTCCAAATTGGCATTTTTAAACCGCCAGCCCCCAACTACTGGCCGCTGCTCCCCTCCTCGCTGTTGGACACCAAGTGAGCCAGAAAGCTTTCACACCCCCTTGGAAAACCCTGGAATATCCACCCTGCTCCATAGGCTCACCGGGTCTAGACGCCCCAGAGGTGGCAGAGGAGGGGGGCTTGGCAGAGGTGGCGGAGCAGCGGGGGGCGTCATGGGCAGCGAGTGCAATAAGAGCACATTCAGTGACTTCTTTGAATCTATTGGAAAAAAGCGGAAACTGAACCTCCTGTCTCAGCATGGATTACCGAGAAAAAGACGGAAGGGTGTGGGAGGAGGGGTGGGTAGAGGAGGGGGTATGGTGGGAACAGCGCCTGGGGGTGAGAAAATAGTCAGAAGAAGAAGGATTAGAAAAAATGGTGCATTTAAAGGGGGAGGGCTGGGGCAAGAATGGCCCAATGGGACAGGTGGATGGGAGGAAGAGGGGGTTATGGATAAGGAGAGGGCTTTGGGTGGGTATCAACTCTGTGGATCTCCAAGAGGTGGCTTTTCCAGTTGTAATGTTGGACGAGGAGGGACCTACAGCGGTATTGGTGGAAGCAAAGGGGGTGGGCCAGCAGGAGAGGACTCGCAAGGACTATTTGCTGGTTATTTTCGATCCCTGCTCGATTCTGATGACTCCTCAGACCTGCTGGACATGTCCTCCCAGTCAGACCCCCGCAAATCTTCATCCTCTACCTATGATCCATCCAGCTCAGCTGCCTCTCACAACTGGTCCCCTCCATTCCCCAAGTGGAGCACTAAAGGAGCAAATGCAGGGGTGGAGGTTTCAGCACATCCGCACGGCTCCTCTGCGAGGCCTCCTTATAGTTATGGAAGCTTAGCCCAAACATCTCCCACCACCCCTTCGTATCCTAAATCCACTCCACCATCTCTCTCACATGCTCCCAGCTCCCCCCATCCTGCCTCTTATGGTCACTACCTCTCTGGTTACCCCTGCTCCCCTCCTGTAGGGCCTCAAAGGTCCTCAGACTGCAGCTTTGGATATGGGTCACCTCATGGCAGTGGCAAAGGGACTCCTGCCAATCAAATGGGTTATTCTAATTACCAAGGAGCAAGCAAAAGAACATTTAGTGGTTATCCAGCAGTAAGCCATTCCCCCATGGGGAGGGGGGAGTCAGCAGGACCCACATCTCCTGGAGGAGGGTACATGTCCGTGGCCAAAGGTAGCCCCTTCAGCCCCTGTGCCCCAGAGGGTTACAAGCAGTACAACTCCAACCAGTGGAGCTGCAGGTAGATCACTTCTTTTGTCTGAAAAATGACTTGATTAACTCATTAACTTGATTGAATTTATAGATGACAGGGTTCCAGTGAGCTTTATAAAAGTAACTAATAAGATTTAAGTGTTTTCCAAGTCTGGAAAAGTATGAAAAAATAAAAGAATGTGGAAAATATATATAAATATGTTTCAAAATTGTTTTTTCTCATCCATTGTGTAAAAGTTCTATCTATCCATCCGTTTTCTACATCCGTTCATCTATCCATACTTTGTGGAAAAATATCCAGTAAATTCATAGTGAACTTTTGAATTTAAAATTAAAATTTGGGGAAATGAATTTTGATTTTGATTAAGTCCTTTGAAATTTTGAAACATGTATGGAACTGTTTTTGATCAGTGGAGCTGCAACTCAGAGTTGTGACATCTTAAATATCGTTGAGTACCAAGAGTTTAATTTATTTGTGTGATTTTTTTTTCAGGCAAGCTTTTGGTGGCTGGTCAGCAGACAACTTTGGGTCTCAGTATCATGGCTATAGTGAATATGGCTCCAGTGAGTCCAAAGACATCTTGGATATCTCAAACTACACCCCCCAGAAGGCTAAGCGACAACCGTTTCCTGAGAGCCTGTCAGAATCCTCCTCAGACTCCTCACATGTTGGCTCAACAGCGCCTATTACTGGACCCAGCTCCACTGGTGGCAGCTATAAGCAGAACGAGGCTGGCTCTGTGAGTGGAGGCTTATCGAGTCTGTCCAGCCTGGAGAAACTAATGATGGACTGGCATGAGAGTGCTTCTGGATCATCATACAACTGGAGCCAGGATGTCCTTTTCCAAGGTGGGGGGACCAGCAAACCCGGCCGTGGTCGCAGAAAACGGACTGAACAACAATTAGAAAAGGAAGGTGGTTCTGCCTTACATTCCGATTCCCCATCTAGTCCTTCCCCAACACCTGCTCTTGGACCTAAGCGAGGAGGGGCTGGAGGACGGGGCAGAGGTTCTAGAGGAGGTAGAGGAGGTCTGTCTCCATGTCAGAGAGAGCGTCCAACTGGGTCCAAAGGCAGGGGCAAGATGGCCTCTGTGTCAGGAGCAGGAATGATAGCATCTGCTGGGGGTCCAGAGGGGTCTGGGTTGTTCCAGGAGGGTCTGGATTATTACAGTGGAGACAGTAGCAGTCTCTCTCCCCTGGCCACTCCTAATCCTGCTCCACCTTCCAGCTACCTCCAGGACACCTGTGAGTACCCCTCCCCTTACTCAGCCCATCCCTCCACACCATCCTCTGAAGAGCGATATCCAGCCTTATACCCTGGTGAATCCTCCTCTTCCCTTTCACCCAGTGTGTCATCTCCCCCTTACCCTCCCAAGCCCACCCCTCCTCCGACCCATTCCTACCACCTTCTCCCATCCAGGACCTTTTCCCCCTCCTGCTCCCCCTCCCCACGTTTAACCCCCCACTGCGGCATAGCGCTCAGCCCCTCAAACCGACCTCCTCCAAAAGACCCCCAGTTTTCTCAGTATGACTCCCCCAGCTACTGCAGCTCTCCTTACTGGTACGGACAGACATCGCACAGCGGTAGCCCCAGCCCGCACTCAAACACATCTGTGCACGCCCACAGCAATCCACACGCAAGTCCTCATGGAAATGCACATCCTAATCCCCTAACTAATCCAACCCTAAACACGCACACACACATAAGTGACACACAACATCAGAGCCACACAAACCTGAGCTCACACACCGGCCTTCATTCAGCCTCACAACTCCAAAGCAGTCAGCCCCACCTTAACACTCACCTCCCCTCCCACGTACACCCCAACCCCAGCCCTGGTCTGCTCTCCCACTCAACCCCTGGCCTTTACGAGGAGCGCAGCCCTCCATCTGCCATGGCCCCCCACAAGCGGGATTTGGTCCCTCACAGCATGAGCACAGGCCTTCGCCAGGGTCCCCTCCCTCATCCGTCTTACTCCAAACCTCCTCTAGACTCACCCCATCAGGAGGACACCAGTGGCTTCTCCCTGCCCCAGCAAACCTACCAGGGCGTAGGACATCGCTACCCCTCTCAGACCGCTCAGGGTGGAGGGGTGCTGTGCCAGCTCCTGGACCCAGCCAGTGATGACAGCTTCAGCGTCACCAGCCTGTAACAACAGGTGAGTTTATTGAACACATCAAAATTAAAACATGAAACCTCAGCGACCAGTTCTAGTCCAACATTTAACAGTCTAAGAGCACAATAGGATTAATAAAGTGTTTTTTTTTTATGGTCGCAAAAACAGATAGGAAACTGTTTAGTTGAAACAAAATTGAATAAAATAAATGTTAAATAACACTATCATCCTATAGTTGTCGCAGGCAGCAGTAAAAACCGTAATTACACTCACGGATAAAAAGAGAATATTTTCTACTAAACTACAGATAACACCTGCAACATAAGCACACAACTGAAAGCATTAGAAACATTTTGTCAAATAAAGAATCTTACAATAATAAAGTGAAGTGATAGACCAACACAGAATAGTGTATGATTTTGTAATGGAAGGAAAAGAATACACGGTTTTCACAATTTATACTAATTAAACTCCGATGACTGAGCTGTGCATTCATCCCCCCTTTAATTAGACACCCCGAAATAAAGTTCATTGCACCTAATTGCCTTCAGAAGTCCCCTAATTAGTGAATACAGTCCACCCGTGGGTTACTGAATCTCAGTTTAAACCCAGGTGTTCGGTGAGGGCCTCAGAGTTTTGTTAGCAAACATTAGTGAGCAAACAGCACCAGACCAAGGAACACAGCAAACAGGTCAGGGATAAATTTATGGAGAAGTTTAAAGCAGGGTTAGGTTAGGAAAGAATTGTCCAAGCTTTGAGCATCTAACATAGCTATGTTCAATCCATCATTAGAAAATTAACAGACTATGGCACAACTTCAAACCTAGCAAGACATGGCCCGGCACCTGGAAGTTCAGGGTTCCTTTCTAGCAGAACAAGAACCCTAAACATGCACCAGGTTTAGATAAAAATATGTTGATGCGTTAGAATGGCCAAGTGAAAATCCAGACCTGAGTTCAACTGAGAAATTGCGGCAGGACTTGAATTTTCTCTTTTTTTTACAGATGCTGTCCATCCAATATGAGTGAGCTTGATCGTTTTTGGCAAAGCATGAACAAATATTTCAGTCTCTAGATGTATTTCATTGCACCAAAAATGTTTCCACAAACAATGGATTCAGGGAATTTGAATTGAAATGTTTAAGTGGGAATTAATTTGCAGGCTACTATAATTAGAGATTTGAGTCAGATGCTGTTTAAAGGGCCCATTTATGTTATTCTCTTATTTTTTTGTGCATTTAAAAAAAACTCTGATTATTTGACAGTCCTTTTCTACCGCTTATTCCATAGTGGGTCGCGGGGGAGCTGGTGCCTATCTCCAGCAGTCTATGGGCGAGAGGCAGGTTACACCCTGGACAGGTCGCCAGTCCATCGCAGGGAAACACACAAACAACCATGCACACACTCATTCATACACCTAAGGGCAATTTAGAGTGACAAATTAACCTAACAGGCATGTCTTTGGACTGTGGGAGGAAGCCGGAGTACCCGGTGAGAACCCACGCATGCACGGGGAGAACATGCAAACTCCATGCAGAAAGACCCCTGGCCCTGACCCAGAACCTTCTTGCTGCAAGGCAACAGTGCTACCAACTGTGCCACCGTGCAGCCCTTGATTATTTGTATTAAACTTAATTTAGGCAAGCATCACTGTGAACCTCAGAACTCACTAGCGATCTGTTGTTGAACTGTGCTATGAAGTATTTGGTTATAGTAAAGATTTACTGATTAAAGTTAGTAGCTAAAACAATCATTTTAGCTGCCTCTTCTGTTTGTAGAGCGGCCTCTACAGTTTGTTTATAGAGGCAGGTTATAGCTTTCAAAAGCAATGAAAGAACATTAGGCTGGAGAAGCAATATTACAACCACTAACAACCATAAGCAAATTGTAGTTGAAAACAAGAAAGAAATGATAATACTATGTGCACCACTGCCTGGAGCAACTCTATCAGGCTGAATTAGAGATCCCAAACAAAAAAATCATGCATTAAAGCAAAAATAGGTAAAATACGGCACAAGGGCCCAAACCCATTTGGGCAATTTATATAAAGCTCTCAAAGTCCTGAAATGAGAAGAATAGAAAAATAATTGAAAGCCAGCATTTTAATAATGGATTTTAAGGTAACTAAAAGCAAATTCAGAGTGCAGCATGTTCAACTTAATTTACAAAAACGCAAATAAAGTTTATACTGGATATGCATGCTAAACCTGGCTGTAAAAAAAGTGGACTCTAAATGTTGTTGACACTTGTCTCAGGTGGCAGTTCACTGACAGGTTATCTGATATGCTAAGAGCATATCACTCTGTTCAAGAGAGTATTTTTCACCATGCGTGCCAGCTTTTTAGAAAATTTATCAGGAGAAAAACTATATGGAAAGCAACATACAGCCTTGCTGCTGGGAAGGAAACTTTGTTCCAGTGTCTGGCCCTTTAATAGCTATAACAAAGTCAATATGACCATTTGGAAACAAAGCGCTGCCGATCTCTATCTTGGAAGAATACAACAAGACTTGCAAGCAGAAGAGGAACAGATGTGGAGTTACGGTCAGAAAATTCCTTACAAATCAACTAAAGTGACAGCTTTGCCTCTTCCAGCTTCTGTTAGGGCCGCCCCCAGAAAATCTTTTTTTTATTATTCTATAAAACCTGTCAGGCCTGCTGCCGTATAAAGTAAGGACGTATGCCACTTGTTACCAATAGGTAGTTTTGTACTCAAATGACATACATTGCCATTTCAAAGCTTGGAAACATTGACCATGGCCATTATTGTCATCCTAAGTTTGGGCTTTTAATAATATATTTGAACCATTGTTTTTCCAGAGTGGAATGATGTACAATATATGAATGCTAATCCAAATGCAAAACATTTTCTAGATTACCTTTAACCCACGAAGGATCAAACTTACACATACAGGCTCTAATATATACACACACACCGATCAATATTTTGTGAAACATTCTTTAGCAAGTTGAACTTTGACCACATCCATATTTAGTTTATTATTTTCCTGGCACAGACCTGGCTTTTAAGTAACATTCACCAATCTGCAGCAGGGTTGAGGCTGTGCTTTCAGAAGGTCCTTTTCAGAAGCTTAAATCCAGTATTTATCTGAAAACAGTTTTTATATGTTTCATTGTCCTGTTCCAACAATCAGTTGTGTTCAAGTGTAAACTAAATTACCCAGACTACAACCCTCTGATGAAAGGGAATTTGTTAGAATGTTCAGGAACAATCCGAGAAGAAAAGCCTGCTGTAAAGTAGCGACTCACTGAAGCTCGAAGAAATTTGCAGCCGTCCACATGTAAAGAACAAATGTCTTCTGGAGAAAAATTTTATGTTCAGACAAGGCAAAGATTGAGGTGCTATACCACAATGACAAGAAGTACGTTTGGAGGTGTCAATGTGAGGCTTTTAAACAAAAGAAAAGTGAAGCTGTTGTCAAGCACAGTGGTGCCAGCATCATGCTGTGGGCCTGTTTCACTAACAGGGAAACACATTGGGTCTTTTTACAGTACAATGATGCTAAACACACTTCAAACCTGGTTTGTGAATGGATAAGATGGATCAATGCCCGGAAACAGGCCAATTTACATTAACCCCATCAATTCTGCCAAGAAGAGTGGTCAAATATCCATTTAGAATTATGCCTTAACCTTGTTGACAACCCCCAGTTGCTAAGGAACATTTATCCAAATGTTAAACCGGTGTATGCATATATTTAAGCCTGTATATAACGTTAAACCATGTATGGATTGGAGAAAATCAAAAATCAATTCAACCTTGTACATCAAATCATTTTTTTGACAAATCATTTATGCCCATAATAAATCTATGTAATCTATGTTTTTACCAAAACTGTATTAGTTGTTTAATACATGCTGTTATATGTATAGTGCTGCATCTTTCAGCACTGAAAACTTAGGTTATATACTGCTGAAGTTCATGCGCTCTTGTCTTTACTGACTGAAAACAGAAGGCCATAGAGTGAATAGGGATCCACTGTCAGCTCAGATTCAGCCAAATGCAGCAAATGTGAATAAATATTGATTGAAGTTGCAACTCAATAACAACCTAAAATTTTATGTGAAGGCAGCACATAACTTTTCTGGTAGTGAAATACCCTGCAGTGGCCAAATCAATTACCCTATTGCAGCATGCAATTGGTTAAAAACAGCAAACGTCCGAAAACAACTGAAGACCGCTGTGGTAAAGCTTTAGCAAATCCTCACTAAGGTAGATCTGCTATTTCTAGACTTCAGAGAGTTCTGGTCTGCAAAAGATTGTTAATGCATTCTAAATACGGTACACTCCCTCAACACATTCACATTTTGTCTGTCACATTACAACCACAAACTTCAACATCTTTTATTAGGATTTTTTAAACCAGTTTTGTCCTGTGTTTAGCTTTATCTACCTTTCTCTCAACTCTGACGAGCTTCAATGCTCCTGCTGAAGAAGAGTATCCCCAAACCAGGATTCTGCCACCACCATGTTTCGCTGTGGAGAGAGTGCGCTCAGGGTGATGTGCAGTGCTTTCTGCCACACATGGCGTTTTGCATTAGGGCTAAAAAAATCAATTTTAGTAATCTGACCAAACCACCTTCTTTTACATGTTTGCTGTGTACCCTAGATGGGAACTTGAACTTGAGCAACCTGAGCTCTCTTCTGTGTTCCTTGCTTTTCATGATACTGTTTGTTCACTAATGTTCTCTAACAAACCTCCTAGGCCTTCAAAGAACAGCTGGGTTTATGCTCAGATTAAATTACAACACAGACTCTATTTACTACTAGAGACTTCTTAAGGACTACTGGTTGCAGTGGATTTTATTTAGGAGTATCAGGTTTAAAGAGGCTGCAAAAAAATCCAAGGGCATCATTTTCCCTCAACTACATTTATGCTCGATGTCTTTGTATATCATATAAAATGCTAATAAAATACAGTTTTTGGATAAATGGTGACAAAATGGAAAAAATGTTCAAGGGGTGTGAATACTTTTGCAAGGCAGTTATTACTCATTGAAAACCTTAAAAAAAGCCAGAAATATGGCAAGTCTAATGATGTTCTTGTTTAAAACTGATTTTTTTGAAAGCTCTGCCATATGCTTTTCTATTTAAAATATTTTTTTTGGCATCTCTTTATTTTTTCTGTCTTTCTTTGTTTTTTCAGGTTCAACTCAAGCTTTTACAGATTTGCAAACATATTTTTTAAGGGGACTTCTTTGTGAAAGACTGAACTGAAGGGTGAGAATTTAGCTGCCAGCTTTGGACAGTAATGCTTTAATTCTCCAGCACTGACAATCAAGATCAACCCATGAAACTCAAGCATGCACGTATAGAAAAACACACGCATACACAGACACTCACTCTGACAGAAACGCACACATGCAAATAAAAACACACAGCAACGCATGTGCAGATTAGATCACTACCTAACCATGATCATACGTGAGCACTCTGCCCTGGAATGAGGGAACACCCAAGAGGAGCTGACAGACGCCTGTGGACAAAGATGAACCTATATGTATTTCCCCATCCCTTTGGGTCCTTCTGTGACACATGCAGTACCTTGCCGAGTCCTTTCCATTTCTGTTCTGCAGTATAGACAAATTAGGATCACTCTGCTTTCTTTCTCTCTTTCTCGCCCTTTCTGTTTCTGTCTTCAAAACTTCCCCATCTACTGCTGAAGCCAGCTGCAATGTTCTGCACTCAAACCACTCAACTGTCTTGTGCCGCAACCTGAGCCGCATCTGAGCCCAAAAATCGACTTTTTTTTTTTTTAAATACCATGAGCCTAGCCAAACGTCTTGCTCTGTGCACTTCTTGATGTTTGTGTCCCATAAGAGAAAAAGCAGAAAATCAGATTCTGCTCTTGAAATACCAGCATCTGTACATATGACTTCAGCTCCAGGCCCGGGGGGAGGACGGTGGCAGGATGGGGGGAGCCATCATCAACTTTCCCCTCTTCTGCGTCTTGCCGTAGTTTCTCTGCTCTGATGGGGAGGGGGGAAGAGGAGGCAGAGGAGAAGAAGGAGGAAGACTGCAGCTTGGAGACTCAACATCCTGTGTTTTGCTGTTTTAACTACAAGGGAAAGAGACACTGAAATTACACAACGGCCCCAAAGAGACTCTTGTTTTTTTGTGTGTGTGGACTTCAGACAGAGGATGGATTTGTGTGACTGCAGTGATGCATGTATTTGTGAGTTTGTTTGCTTTTTTTTCTGTATGTGTGTGTGTGTGTGAGTGTGTGCCTGTGGGGTCAAAAGGATTGAGGCTCCAGAGACGACAAAGTCTTGGCGGGGCCCCATTTCTTGCTTTCACTCTCTCCCTTCTTTTTTCCGTGGTCTTGTGTTGTTTGGTGGTTTTTGTGCTGCAAAAAAAATTGTATATCTGTCTGTTACATATCATGTATGTATCTGAGGTGCAAAATATTTAAATACACATTATGTTCTTGCCATTGGTAAACTTGTCTGTGTTGTGCAATTTCTTTAACAGATAAAAGGAGGAGTTTGCATGTGATTTCAGAGACCTTGGAAGCACTGGGCTTTGCCTGCAGCCGTGAGGGAGGGAGTTCAAGCAAGGACACGATTCGACGGGGAGTAAAAAAAAGAAAAATAGGGGAGGAGAGGAATGAGTGATGAGGAGAGTAATGCGGGACGTGTTGGAAGCTGGAAAGAAACCAGACAGGAAAATCAAAAAAAGGTGTTGAAGAAGGTTTAAATGCCGGGAAAAAGAAACTCACTAAGCGTTTTATTTTAACATGTCTAATCCAGGATAGGGGTTTAAGCAGAAACTGTAAAAGGGTCAGTTGAAAATGGGCCATGTTTTGAAGGTAACTCGCTGCTAGGCAGAAATATTGTAAATCCACAGCTTTTGTGGAAGCGTGTGCCAGACGGACGCACAGAATGACGGAGAGAGAAAGCAGATGGGGGAAGTTTACGGGCCGCAGATTGTGTACAGTTTGTCCACAGGCTGATTAAATAGACTCAGACATGGCCGGAGGAAACGTGTTTGCTGTGACATTCCACTGTATGGCAGACGGGGGACACATTCAGTCAACAACACAACATGACAGACAGATCAGTTAGGGGGAGGGTGCATCTGGTCTCTCCTTCTGACTTTTACATTGTTCTATATTTATATAAAACATTGACATTTCATCTGTATTCAAATAGCTGATAAAATCACAGCTAACCTGTAATCCACCTGTACTGTGAAGCTTATCCACATGATGCTCTTTGTATAATATTTGGCTTAAATTCAACATTTAGATTTGAGGACACTTTACTCCCTCTCCTTTAATGTCCAGTTATATTTAGTAGTAAGTTAAAATATAAGCCTTAAGACATATTCAGTTCAGTTGAGATGGCTTATACACAGCCAAATTCAATTTATGTATGTATTTATTAAGATAAATAGTATTTATTGTCCCATACGGATAGTCCTTTTCAGTGTTTTATAGTGCAAATTTACAGTGAATGTCATCTGGAAGCACTGCAAAAGACAAGCAAGTTAAATTCATGTCCAGTTGTATAGAATCCAATTCATTCAACATTTAAAATCAGTCCAATAATATATTCAGACCTGATTACACAGTCCTATCCAAATTGCAATAGTCACATTCAGATGATCATTTAATAATAGTTGGTAAAAAGTTAAGTATGTAAGGATGTTCAGCCTATTGAATCAAATCATTGACTTTGCAGCATTTTCTAATCCTGAATAAGCATGTGGCAACAGTAGAAATGAATCACTCGCTTTTAACAGGAAGAAACCCGCAGCCCAGCCTACCTCAGTGGGAGCGGCTGTCTGCTGCGACCGACTGGGGGTTAAAAAAATAAAAACAAAAAGACACTGTACCAGGGATATATGATGAGAAAAACAAAGACCCATATACGGAGGCCTCAGTCCTCGACGCAGCTATCCCGGATTCGAATCCTAACCCTGGAGACCTATGGCTTCTACCTCTCTCCACCCCACTTCCTGTTTGCCTGCCTACTCAGGAAAATAACAAAAAAAGGCAACCATGCTGCAAAACAAAAGCCACAGAACTGAAAATAGCCTAAATATTGTAAGTCTTTGCAATTACTTCATTGTCTTCTCTGGCTTGCTTTGTGAAGATGTCAAAAAAATTGCCCAGCTCAGGGGCGTAGACATTTAGATATTTTCCATTAAGGATTCTGTAAAATGTGCCATATTCTTTACTCTTGCTGAGAGTTACTAGAAATTGAGGAAAATATTGTTTTGCATAACAACAAAAACAGTATCTTTTTTAGGTTAGGCTACATTTAAATGAATTTCTTAAAGATATAACAAAGACATGACACAGTATCTGAGAGGCATCATTGTTCATCTGATCGTCTAAGAGCCTTTTGCAAACTGACTTTTTGATGTAAAATAAAATTCATGCAAACAGAAACTGTAACATTTGGCTTGTTTTGTTGGTCCAAATTAAGACAAGCAACTATGACTGCACTATTACACATCAAGATATTGGCATAAACAAATTAAAATAGTTTGAAGTCGTCCGAAAAATGTGGAACAAGAAAAAGGCAGACACAAAGCATTTATAGAAGCTAATACTAAATAAAAAATTAGGCCAATCTTAAATATTTAGAATCATCAACTAAAATCCAATACTACATACAAAACAATGTTTCTTTCCCTGGAGTTTAGACCCTTTTCCATTGTTAAATGCTACATAGCGCAGTGTTAAGTTGCTCGTACAAATAAAACACATTTTCCTCTGTAAATGAAGAAAAACTTTAAACATCTTCTGAAAGCCAGTAGGGAAATATATTTATTCAAATATTAATATTGTAAAATTTAACTGTTTGTGATTATAGCCAGTAAGAGAAAATATAAAATATTTTTAGCATACAGTTTACTGGAAGCTCTGTCTGAGATAAAGTTCCTGTGTGAGGATGTCTGCTGTTTTTTTTATTTCCCTTGACTACTTTTGGTAATTGTTGACTCTACAGTTATTTGTTAGATAAATAAAACAGCATTTTGAGGAGGACCACCACTGACTGAGGAATGCGCCTCGTCATCATGTATCCCCTGAGGGTTACAAGGAGGAGGAGGCGAAGAAGGCCAGGGAGGGGATGGAGGAGGACCCAGCTGGGACTTTCCTCTCTGCCCTGGGGAGAAAAAGTTGGATTTCAGGGAGATGTTCCGCGGTGCAGCCACGGAGGAGGCATGCGGGAGCTGACTGGTTTGTCCTCCCGCTCGGGAGCGGGCCTCCTCCCGCTGCTGTTGATCCCGCCGGTTCTCCTCGCTCTGCAGCTCCTCGTCGTGGCGCGTCTGTGGGTGGAGGAGAGGGACGGAGCCGTTGCCTTCACCGTTATCAGCATCGAGCCGGAGAGGAGCTCAACAGGCCAGGCCGGGGGAGCCCGCTCCAGGAGACCGGGGAGGGAGGAGGAGGAGGAGGAGGAGCTGATGAGGGATGTGGAGCAAGCGTATGAGGATGAGAACGAGATGCAGGAGCGCCAGGTTGGTAGAAATTGAAGACAATGTTGCAAACTTTATAATTGAAATAAACTGTTCATGTGTATTTATTAGTCATATATTTCTCAGAAAGAATGAGTCCATAAGGCACATTTTAGTTAAAAAAACGAACAATAGAATTGTAATAAATGTATTTTATTGCTCAATGAGTTTAGTGTGCTTTATGTCATATATTTAAATAACATTAAAAATAAAAAAAATACATCAATAACAAAAAATATATTTTTTCTATAAACAAATTGACCATGAAACATAAAGAACAACATTTGTTGCATGACTACACTGTAAAACCGCTGGGTTAAAACTAAGCCAAGTTTATAGTGGTTCCCAAGATGCGGGGTGTCCTCCAGCAAGTGTCCTGTCTGGACCTCCTCTTCAGGAACCAAATAGACACAATTTATAATGGTAGAAGCATATTTAATGCTACAAATTTTACAAATAACAGCACATACTAATGGATAAAAACAATATATGAGTTGCTGATGCAATTGACTTAGTAATGCTTGAATACTATTGGGGTCACAGGTCTCTTCCAGTGTTTTCACACAGAGAGAATCAGGGTTTATTGCTAGGTTAATTGTTGCACTGACGACTTTAATCTGGTAACTGTTGCACTAACACAGCACACATGTAAAACAACAGCTATAGAAAAAAACAGTGCATACACATTTAGACATATCTACATAGAATAAACCACTGGGAACCACTGGTCTAATGTTGGGCTGCACCGTGGGGCAGTTGGTGACACTGTTGCCTTACAGCAAGAAGGTCCTGGGTTTGATTCCCATGCAGAATCTTTCTGCATGGAGTTTGCATGTTCTCCCCTTGCATGCGTGGGTTCTCTCCGAGTTCTCCGGCTTCTTCCCACAGTCCAAAAACATGACAGTTAGGTTAATTGGTGTGAATGGGAGTGTGCATGATTGTTTGTCCCGTGTGTCTCTGTGTTGCCCTGTGATAGACAGGCGACCTGTCCAGGTTGTACCCTGCCTCTTGCCGTAGACTGCTGGGGATATGAAACAGCTCCTCCGCAACCCTGTACAGAACAAGCAGGTGTAGAACATGGATGAATGGAGGGTCTAATGTTAAGTTTACTAAAGAGTGGTGTGAAAATAATAACCCATAACCTCAATTATTAAATGAGTAATGCTTTGGTTTAAAATAAATTATTATTATTTCTATTTTAATTCTGTTATAGAAATGATCAGATCAACCTAATAATATTGGCAAAGACTCTTTAGTAACAAACAACTGAATTTAATAAATTAAATATATATTATACTATTTAGTAGGTGAAACACTAATGTCAATTGAACAAACTCATTCTCTAGAGTGAACTAAAGTCATTACCACAACCCACTGACATTAAAATTTCTATACACTTTATTTTACCATTTCTTGTTTCGTCCTGTGGAAGAGGTGTACAATTCAGTTCACAATTGCTCCCTGTGAATTTTTTTTTACCCAATGTTTGGTTAAAACCACCCAACGTCTGTCTGAACAGCATAAACTCAACATTTGGGATCAAGAAATAAATAGAAATAAAAAGCCACAACATAATTCACACAGAATATGTCATATATTTAATTTCTTATAACTTATTTAGTGAAAAGCTGCAGCATAAGTCATTTAAATAATGAGTAGTTTTAGCAGAACAATTCAGCTCGGCACAGCTGGTGGGGATCACATAAACTAAAAACTAGTAAGTCTGCTCCAGAGGACATTGGAGCTTTTAAACCCTCAAGAACATTTAGTGCTTTCTAGAGAAGTAGCTGGATTTTCATCTGAGAAAATTATAAAAAGGTGTTTCAAAATTAGACGCTAAGAAAGCTTTAAACAATGCTTAAATCACTAAGCCAGGGTTTTGCATATGGCCCTTTAGGCCCTTCACAGTGGCTCTATATAACATTTGGCAAAACTGACATAGAAATTAGCAGTGTTTTTTTAAATATACAATTATCAAAAATAAATAAATGTAATAATGAATAATGTAATAACATTTTAACAAATAACAAAAAAGGTGTTTTTTAAGTGTTTTAATGTATCACCTGCATAATATATTGCAAGTATCTAGCTAGTATTTTTCAATAATGCTTTGTTAATATTTGTCATAGGCCATAAACGGCATGTTTTTTCATCTTCAATTTCCAGAAAGACACAACATTACTTTCAGTAAAATTATGTGGTCTCTTTTGCAAAATTCTGATGTTTTTCTTTGTTCTGAAAACTAAAAATAGAAATAAAATTGTGCCTCTTTAACTGTAAAGCAAAATTTGTAAAAAGTTAAAAGCCATCTTTTTTAAACCATCATGTAGGCTTTAGTAGCTATAGACAGATTAATTTAGTATGAACAAGGGCAAAAATGACTTATAGTTGCTGACCTCAATGAAAAAAACATGGTAAGAACAGATTAATTACATAACTGGAGTGACCAACAGAGTTTAAAATGACAAAACATAGGAATAAAGTAACTCAGAAGGTCCAAAATAAGCATGAAGACACGCAAGATATTTCTGAAAGTGCTGCAAAACATTTGTATTGAAGCACAGCTTACAACAAATTAAGGAGATCCTGTGAGTGGGAGGCCAGTCGCCCATTCCAACCCCCATGTAGATGAAGGGGATTTTAACTGTGCATTCTTAGCTGAGGAATGCAAATAAAGCACGGCTGATGAGGTGTCCTCATCCAGCACGGGTTAGGCCAGCTTGTGTGCAGATTTGTGAATTATTACCTACATGACAGAACAGGTGAGGGCAAGGGGCAAGCCCTGCCCTGACCCCAAATCAGAGGAGGGCGACAGCTGGTCTGTCTTTTCTGTCTGTGCCCTGAGGATGGACGGATTGTACCTCCATCCTCAGCCTCTGTCAGTGTTTCTACATACACATCTTTCTGCTTCTTTACCCCAAACCTTCCTTCTCCTCTCCGGCTCCCCCTCAGCTTTTCTTTTTTCTTACTCTCCCTCTCTTTATCTGCCCAAGGCTAAACTCTCTGACTCATTCTGGTGCACCCCTCCTGCTCTGCAGAGGTTGCCATGGCGTTAGGAGTAGAGAGGAGTATTTGTGTAAGTGTGCGTGTCTGTTTATCTGTTGAGGAGCTTCAGGCAAATACCAATGGGCCTGGGGTCAGTGCCTGTGACCTGTCTCCTCAGCTCTTGCTAATTCTCTTATTGTCACCCCTGTGCATTATTCAGCCTCCTTCTTAATTCCCATGAATCGTCTATTATTTCCTTCTCCACAGTATATTGATATATAGTTTGTTCATATGCTCTCAGGTGGGACCCAGAGTGATGGATGTGCAGCTGTGGGCGGTGAACAAGCCGTCCTTTCCAGCAGAACTCAGTCGTATCATCACATATATCACAATGCCACAGGTAGGCCAGACGAAAACTCCTGTAACACAAAAACGTTGCCAATTTAAAGTTTTTTTCCTATAGTGAGTAGTCCAGGCTCCGTAAAATGATATGAAAGTTATCCTATCAAATTTCCTAACATTGCTAAATGTATGATTTAAGGTTTTTGCAAAACTGTATTTCAAATTAAATATACTGGGCTAAATAATGCAGATTTTACAACTGTATTAAATGTATTTTTTCAATTTTGAGGAAACGCTACAACAAGTCACTGGGTCAATATCACCATAATGTGCCTTTGAGACTTCCTCATTTCCCCCAAAAGAAGCTGAGATTTTCAATTGAACATCATATTCTTTGTATTAAGTAGATGTTATGCTGTTGGAAATGCATGTTGGTCAAGCTCCCCCTTTTTTAGAAAATAACTGCAACCAAAGAAAGTACATGCAAACGGCAACATATGTCCACCCTGTCATGGACATGTTTAAAGTAGAGTAAATACCTTGTAATTACATAGTGATTTAAAATATACATTTTTAGAAAGCTTTTTAGTCCCCTTCTCAACAACACAAATTAGTTAATGAGATAAATATTTCAAATATTTCATATTTCAATCTGTACAAAGCGCTTGTTCAGAGCCTGTGATTCTGGTATTAGGTAAAGTACCTGCAAGTCATGGTACCAACAGATGTCCTACCGGAGACTTGGCCAGTGGAACTTGTTTATGCAAGTGCGGTGCATACATTTAACTTTGACAGTATTAACTTCTGCATCCATTATGACACATGGGTATGCCTCATTATCGTAATCAACAACACACCACTCTCCAGTGTGTTTTGCCTCAATCACTTCTGACCCCAAGGGTTATCTGGTGTCTTTCCACATGCTGGGGACTCATCAGGTGAAACAGGAACATCAGATAGTGACCTCTTGAAGGTTGAAGCAGGGGCAGTCCTAAACACCTGAGCTCATTGACACCCTTCTACTTTCCAGACTGTCTATTTTCCAATCGTCCCTCTCTTTCTCAAGGTACTTTTTTCTTCTGTCTGAGTCAGCATCACGATGTTCCCCCAAAATTTTCTTGCTATCCCCAGCCCTTAAATTTTTATCTCTTTCCCTTTAAAAAAAAACCCTTAAAAAATTTGTCCCCCATGTTAGGACTTGCGAGGGAGAGGACCCCCAAAAATGAGACTAGCAGGCAGCAAAGCGGTAAGGAAAAAAAAGGAATTTTTTTTAAAAAAAAACAAAAAATCACTCACGGGGGGAGGCAAGGAAAAAAAATAGAAAACAATAAAAGGCAGGCAAGGGCAAAGGGAAAAAAACAGCCCTGGGGAGAGTGGCCCTGAAAAGGGAGGGATGAAACACATGACATGATCCAGAAGACAAAACTTGGGTTTGGAAAAAAATTGCGATGCCAATGAAAGGGAGTGTATTTAATAAGGAAGGAGTTTTCAAACCAGTTTTTTGGGCAAAAAGGGGGACCGTTTGCCCCCCTTTGGACAGGTGGAACCCCGGATTTTTTTTTGGATTTTTTAACAGCCCAAACAAAACCCCTGACAGGGGGGGCCAAAAAAAGGAAATTTAAGGATTTTTTTCAAACCCAAATTTTTGAAAAACCCTTTAAAAAACCATTAAAACCCCAAAAACAACCAAACCCAATTTCCCAAACCAAACCCTTAAACCCAAAAACCAAAAAACCCCCCAAACCAAACCCCTTTCCCAAAACCCCAAAAAATAATTTTTAAATATTAAATTTAAAAAAAGGGAAAATTTTCCCCCAAAACCCTTAACTGTGAAAAAATAATATTAACCCCCCAAAAAAAAAACCTTTTTAAACCAAAAACCAAACAAACCCCCCTCCCCCAAAAACCCTCACATGGGGCCCCGGAAAAAAAGGCTTGCCTTATCAAACTAGTCTTTTTGATACCGTTATCACTGAAAAAGTCCATACTGTCAACTCTTGCATAATATGGACCCGGTGTTAAAATGTAAATTTTTTGTTTTTAAATTTTTAAAAAAACAGTTTTCTGTTGTAATATATGTGAAATAAACAGCCCTATTTCCAAACGTGGGAGATTGTCCTTCCCCCTCATGAACCATTTCCACCCTATCATGGGAGGTGTGCTGATAGGGTGGACAGCAGTTTCGGCGACACATGAAAAATGTTTAATAGAAATTTTGATAATGGGTAAGATCAAAAAGACTTCCCCTATTATTAAATCAAAGTGGTTTGAGACAATAAAAAAATCAAAAACCAAAAAGTTTAATATCATTTAACCCTGCATTAAACACACTAAAAAAATTAGGCAAAAGGGAGTGGGGGTGGGGCATGCTAAAAAAACACATATAAACCATGAAAAAAAAAGTATAAAATTAAGGAAACATATTTTAAGAGACTCATCATTGTACTGTGTGTGTAAATGTTTAACTATTTATACTAAGGCTCTAGAGTTTCATTATTCTGCTACATTTTCATGATGACTGAATGATTCTGATGAGGACACCAAAGGCACTCTACAGTGTTATTGACTCCGCTAATGACAGAGAACTGTAATAAAAAAATCCCAAATGTACTCACAGTGCTTTGAAAAAGTGCGAATGCCCCTTGAACTTTTAACATTTTGTCATATTACACCTCAAACTTCAGGGTATTGCAGTAGGATTTTATGTAATAGAACCACACAAACTTTGGCATAATTGTAAAGTCGAAAGGAAATAACACAATGTTTTCTAAATGTTCAACAAATAATTTTCTGAAAAGTTTGGCATGCATTTGTGTTCAGCCAAACTGAATCAGGTTAGTCAGGTTAGATGAAGAGTGTGTGTGGACAACAGTTTTCATGTCTTGCCGTACATTGTTAATTGGATTTAGGTCTGGACTGGACCACTCTAAGACATAGATATGCTTTGATCTAAACCATTCCATTGTAGCTCTGGCTGTTTATTGTCGTTGTCCAGCTGGAAGATTCTTAAGTCTTTCACAACCAGTATCAGTTTTTTATCCAAAGCTGACCTGTTTTTAGCTGTGTACTCCTTCTAAATCTGATCAACTTCCATGTCCCTGCTCAAGAAAACGTCCCCACAGTAAAAAGTTAAATTTTAGTCTCATCTGACCAGAGCACCTTTCCCCACATGTACTTTTCAGATTAAAGCTCTCCTTGTCCTGGCTGTCAGTTTGAGTGGACGCCCATGTGTTTTTAAAAATCTCCATTTTTAGATAATGGATTGAACAGTGCTCCATAAGATGTTGAGATACTGCTTCATAACCTAACTCTGTTTCAAACCTCTCCACAACTTGATCCCCAACCTGCCTGCTGTGTTCCTTGGTCTTCATCATGCTGTTGTTGATTAAATCACAGACAGGTGGACTCTATTTATTAATTAGGTGGCTTTTCAAACAGTTTACTTTAGGGATATCAGAGTAAAGCGGGCTGAAAACAAACGTCACACTTCAATCAATTTATCAATCAGTCGTTTATTTATAAAGTTTTGTACACAGCCAATTAAGGTGACCAAAGTGCTTTAAAATTAAAATCAGTGAAAAAACATACAGAGATAAACAAAACATAGCATAGAACCATAGGCATAGGCAAAAAATAATAAAAATAATAAAATCAATAATAGTAAAAATGTTTTGGCGCTACTTGCTATTAAAAGCCAGCCTGAATAAATTAGATTTGAGATTTGATTTAAAAAGACTTAGATCCGTGGTGGATCCAGAGAGTGCTGGTTCCAGAGTCCGGGTGCTGCTACTGAGAGAGCCCGATCACCCCAGTATTTTGACCGAGTCCTTGGTATATTTAATAAAAACTGATTCAAAGTTTTTAGAAAAACAATTCAAAAACCACGTATAATTTTTTTCTTCCATTTCACAATCATGCGCTTATTTGTGATGGTTTGTTCCATAAAATCCCATTAAGATATATTGAAGTTGTAACATGACAAAATGTAGCAAAGTTCAAAGGGTGTGGATACTTTTGCAAGGTCATCAGAATTTTCTTTAGGCAGATTTTAAAAATTGGTTGGCGTGAAACACAGATAAAACTCAAAGAAAGTGAGATAAAAAAAAGTTTTAAAAACATTTTTTCTTTCCCTCATGTTTTGTTGTCAATCACATCTACTAACAGCTCAGATTTGCGACCCCTCAGGGAGAACCCCCTCCCCTTCAACTTTTCCACCTGAACCACTCATTAAACTCACATGCATCCTTTATTGAAGGTATTCAGAAACACTTGAGCATTAAACAGGCTGAAATTCTGTTTAAGTGATGGATTTTGCCAAATGTGAACAGCAATCAATAATGAAAAAAAGAAGAAGAACATTTCTTAAACTACCCTGCACTTCTCTGACTGCAGACTCACGTGGGAGGTTGACACAGCAGTAATATGATCAGTCAGGTGCTGTCAATATGCTGGAAGCAAATTTCTGCCAAATCTGGCATCAAATCTGGAGCCAGAAAAGATGTTTCAGACTGGAAACTCCCAATGATTTTTAGAGTTACACAACACCAAGTGCTGTAAAGCTGAGAAGGGAGGTTGTTGAAAAGTTTATTTGACCTTTTTAGCTGTTCAGCCCAAATTGTCTGAAATTAACTTAGAAAAGTGAGAAGTTTAAAAAGGGCTGTTAAGTCAAAGATATGCAGCGACAACACTCGCCACAAATTTTGCAAGACCATTCGTCTAACCAATTATTTTTAAACATCCTCTCTTCCTTTGAATGCTAATTCTGAGACAGGAGGTTCTCAGAGCTTCATGTCGTGGGCTTTTTTCTCCTTCTCCTCTGTACCCAGCTGAAATGCTCCAAGGTATTACCTCCAGGGAAGGCTCAGGCAGTGCCGCCCCCCGTGATTTCAGCTCGCTGGCTGCTGTGTGCCGAGGACTGGCTGCTTCCAGCTGCACACAGACCCTGCGTTGCCTACTCCTTCAGGTGTCTGCACCACAAACCCATTCCTAACACAGGCACAGCTGCACTAAACAATGCAATGCATATTTAATCATGCATGCAGAAATCTTTTAAACCACCTCTGTGAGCCTCTGCCTTATTGTCTGTTTTTCTTTTGTCTCGCCAGCATGGATAGAGGAGATGCAGACTTTCTGAGCACAGTCTCTGGGCTCGGATGTGAAATCCACCGTTTTGATCCCAGCACCTCCAGTGCATCTGTTGGTCACCTTGGCAACAGTTTAGCCAGTAACCATGGCAACAGGGGCGTCGTCAGCCAGCACAAATTGTGGCTGGAATGGCGAGCTCCAAAAGGACGCAGGCACAGGACGAGTGGCAGCCAGGGCGGGGTTTCTCACACGCTGGCTGACATCATGGCAGCTCTGGGACACCACACCGTAAGAGACGCAAACGCAAACAACAAAAACTTTGCCAAACAAACACACCTCAGAGTCTTTTCACCCCAGCATATCCAGAAAGCACTTTTACTTGACAGTTGCCATGGTAACAGGGTTCTGCGCCATCTCCGACTGCCATGGCAACGGTTTAAGTGAAAGAATCACACAGGGACACTAGTTACATCCGGCAGCCACAAGAGGGAGTTACATACCTGCAGTTTGAGTCAGACTTCTATGTTGGTTAATATTAGGCTTTTATGAGGGGCATATTTGCAATGGAGAGGGGTAAAGCTGCATGACATGAACAAATCTTAAAAACAGTGCTTATAGACAGTTCTAATGAACTTTCTCCAATAAAAATGACTGAGTGAGGATCTCAACTATTTTTCACTAATGATCGTAAATGTAGCTGATAAGTACAACATAATTATAGTACTGCATATTTGTTAAAGTGTCAAGAGCAAGTATCCACCTAGAATAGAGCTTTACTAATCATTTAAAGGGCATTGATTTGTTACTTTCTCCGCCCCCATTTCCTGTCTAACTACTGTCAAAAATACTGGAAAAATAAAGGCCAGTAGTGCATCAAAAAAACAAAACAAAAACAAAACAAAACAAAACAAAATAAAAAGAAAAATGTACTGGCCACCGCGGTTAGGTTTAAGGTGAGCAGAAGGGGTCTACTGATGTTGAAGGATTTCAACCTTCTCAGTAATCTGCTCTGACCTTTCCTGTACACTGTCTCTGTGTGTCTGGACCAATCCAGCTTGTCATCCAGCTGCACACCCAGGTACTTGTAGGTGGATACAACATCCACCTCCATGCCTTAAATGGTAACTGGAGACAGTGTGTACCTGTTCTTCCTGAAATCAGTCACCATCTATTTGGTTTTACTTATACTGAGCTGAAGGTGGTTGAGGATGCCCCAGTCCACAAAGTCAACAATCATGCCACTGTCTTCCTGATCACATCTACCCAAACTGTAGTGGATCCATGTGCCCCTCTTCATCCTGGGCCTCAGATAGGAGAGGACCAGCCTCTCCAAAATGTTCCTGATGTGAGAGGTGAGGGCCACAGGCCTGTAGTCACAGGGGTTAGCAGAGACTTGCTTTTTGGGGACTGCTCTTGGATTTCATGGATGTCCTGTGGAAGTGGACCTTCGTCTTTTTCATATTTTTCTTCTAATTAGATCTGGAAAAAAAACTAGGTTCATGGGGTTAACATCAGTCATCCTTCAACTGTCCTCCACTTATCCAAAATCAGATCATTAGTATAACAGCTCTAGTAGGGAAACCCAGACATCCATCTCTCCAGCAACAATATATAGTCCCTCCAGACATTCATGGGTCTGTCTATAACTGGCGTCCCGTGTTACCTGCCCAAAAAATCTCCAAAGGGAGGCACCCAGCGCTTTTCCTGACCAAATGCTTGAACCACCTCATCTGCCTGCTCTGAATGCGGAACAGCAGGGGCTTTTCTTTGAGCTCCCCATCCTATCTCTAAGGCTAAGCCCACCCACCCTATGGAGGAAGCTCACTTTAGCTGACTGTATGTGAAGTCTTGTTCCTCATCATCCATATCCCACGACGAGGGTGACGGTCATAATGTAAGCAGACTGGTCAATCGAGAAATTCGCTTTTTGGCTCAGCTCTTTCTTCACTTGACAGATCTGAGCAGCTTCTTCATTACGGCGGAAAAGAACCCAATCCATCAATCCATCCCTCGCTCCATCATACCATCACATTCAGTCCTGGTGCTGTGGCCCACTTCTGATGTTTCAGATGCCAAAATAAGATCAATCATTTAAATTGAGTGAATTTGATTGCACTTGCAAACATATGGTGAGTTATAAGGACATTATTTTGTTTGATCGTTGCAGTTAAACTCAATAAATTTGAATATTATTGAAAAGGTTATTTATTTCACTAGATGATTAAAAAGTCTTATATCAAAATATTTTTGCGAAATATTACCACATGAAAAAAATTACATGTTAATATTTTCCTCGCCTTTTAGGTTCATTTTTTGTATGCTGACCTGTTAAGTGCTGAGTGGCGGGTTTTTCAGAACTGGATCGAGGTGGGCATTCTGCAGAACATTCATCATCTGGTCGCCACTGTACACCTGCACTGGGCAGGCTTTGAGGTGGGAGGCAGCAATGAGGAGGTGCTCCGCTACTGGTTCAGTGTCCTTCGGGGCCTCGAGGCCTGTGGACTCCACCTGGTTCACAGCTCCTCAGGAGAGGGTCACAGTGTCCTGAAACACACCTTAGAAAATGCTCATAGCTCCTACACTCTCACCTGGGCAAACACACAACACTGATACTCAACAAACTTAATAAAGTTTTGCTTAAAAATGATGCAGTTTTGTGGAATAGTAAGACTTTTTTATACAACTAATTGAACACTGCCGTCTAGTGGACATTAAAGGATTTACATTTTACAACTTGAAATGAAAATAGAAATGACTACAATACTGACAAAATTGCCATGTATGGTGAAAAAAGGAACACATGCTGATGTACTTGGTTCAGATATGTAATTGAACCGGTTTGTTTTTTTTGTGTACCACGAGATGACCTTTGTTTTTTTAGCTGTGTACATAAATTGAAATGACCGTACTCTTTAAATGCACTGTTAATTATTTTTTTTCTCGAAAAAAGTAATTAGTTTAAAATCTGAACCTCTTTAAATACATTTTTAACCAACTACATCCAAAATTAAAGATTGAATTTATTTTTTGATTTATTTTTCTGTACATCTGTGAAACCCTTTTCAAGGGTGCACATGCTTAAAGTATGCTATTAGTATTTTTTTCCCTCTCTCTCTTTCAATAACATCTTTATCAGAAAATCCACAGTTTTTACTATATATATAGTCAGTCAGTCATTTTCTACCGCTTCTTCCATAGTGGGTCGCGGGGAAGCCAGTCCATCGCAGGTCAACACACAAGCAACCATGCACACACCTAAGGGCAACAGTCATGTCTTTGGACTGTGGGAGGAAGACGGAGTACCCGGGAGAACCCACGCATGCAAGGGGAGAACATGCAAACTCCATGCAGAAAGACCCCCGGCCGTAATGTTCACTTGCAAACCTCTGAGATCTTCTCAGAAATGTTGGACTGACATTAAACACACAGGTGGACTCTCTCAGATTGATAATTAGCTGATTTATGGAATTTAATCAGAGGCACAGGAGTAACGGATGAGTACAAACACACTTTTCTGATTTTCATTTGCAAAAAAAATTAAAAAGAATGCACTATTTTTTTTTAATTGAAGTTCACAATTATGCATTGTTGTTCGTATTGCAAACTTTAAATTACTGTGTTGCACTCAATCAGTATGTTTCATTCTTGATTTAATTTTTAAATACGTTTTCCGTCAAAAGGCTGAGCTCTTCCCGTTTGTATTACCGGCGCTGAGGGGAAGGATGCGCTTTACCGCCATGAACTTGCAAGTGTTTCCATCTGCAGAAAGCTCTTATTGACTGCAGTCGGTGCCAGTCATTCCTGGGACGAGTTCCAGCTCGCTGGGAGCGCACTCTGGAATGCTGCGCTGCTTCCGCCCTCCCTTACGAAAATTGCGGACAGATGTTTGCCACTAGTTTGGGTGGAGTTGCGCTTCTTACGTTGAAATTTCCACATCCTGTTCTGAGAAAGACAGCCACTGTGGCCAATCACCTTCGAGAAGTGGGGCCCCTTCAACCAATCAGAAGTTCGCAATCCCGGGACTTGACTGAACGGCTCAGGCTCGGCTCGCTTTACTGTACCTCTCAACATTTCTTGAGAAAATCTTCAGACTCACCAACTAGCAGGGAGAATAGAGAGAACCTATAGGTGCAAGTTTTGACGGTAAGGCAGTATTATTAACTCAGGGCTGTTTTTGTAAGGTGACGGGTATAACTACACGTTTATTTGACTGTTTCTTCGAGATAAGAGGCGCTTACAAGTTTACTTCCTGCTCCGACCAGGCCGATATCCCACCTTACATTTAGCCTGTTTTAGCTAATGTTTGGGCGTGAAAGCGTTCGCTGATTTTATTGTGTTGATTAATGAAAGTGTGGCGTAAACCGTACAGAAGCTGTGTAAGATTTAAGCAATAAAACTAAACAGTTATTCAAATCCACAGGCTGATTTGCTGTCATTACCGAACAGCACACACAGGGCAGCTCTAGGCTTTTCATATCTGTCAACTTTTTCCATCATTGTCAGTGCTTCATTTTCGCTTTTGTAACATTACATGTTTACCAAGTGGAGAAAAAGTGCAACACAAACAGCTCTATGTGTGTCATTCATGCCATGAATCATCCCTTTAGTTAAGCTCCTCATTTAACTGGACAAACTTGTAATTAGGCAACCAAAATGGGCATTTATATTGAAGTCACTGCAGAAATCCTGCTGGGAGCTGTCATATTCTCCTACGTTGCTGTGTGCAACCACAGGCCTGCTCCATATCACTTAATATATTTACTCAGCTGCAAACATAATGGTAGGGAACTAACTACCCCCACCAATCTCTTCTCTATTTTAACATTTCAGTTTGGTGCTCTCAGCTGCTGCACAGTCGATCCTGATCTGACCTAAAGCAGCAGTTTTGCTTCTCCTTTAGGTCAGTCTGGTTCTGTGTTATTTATAAATGTGTGCTGTGTTTGCTAAGTCGTGAGGCTGTGACTTATTTAGAAAAGTAAAATGCTTTCGTGGCTGCCAATAATTCAGTTTACTCTATAGATTATTACTAAGTTAAAACCGGGTATTTTAAAGGAACAGTAACAAATCTCTAGGAGTAACAAATCTCTGCCTCCAGGAGTCGGTTTAAACGGACAGTTTACATGCCTTTTTAAATGCTTGAATTATTCATAGCTCAACATTAAGTAATTGAAACAAACTGAATAAAATATTCATTTGCCGATGGTCATGTGAAATAGATGAGTGAAATAGCATCCAATATAATTTGCATTTACAATGCTTTGTAAAGCTCTCATACAGTTTCTTTTTCTTCATCTTTCCTTGTGTTAAGTTTGTAATAAACGCATATCTGTAAGTAAGTTAAATTTTATACAAGTATGCCTACAAATGCCATACAAATGTATGGCATTCTTTCTACCAGGGGTGCACTGATTGATCGTCCCCGATTTTCTTAATTTTTGGTGATCTAAGTATTTGCCGATAGTTACATGTGAAACCAGCTTATCCACCGATCTTATCAACTTCCAGGGTCTGAATATCAGACACTGTCTCCGTTTGCTCTGTCATGAGAGAGGGCTGACTGACGGACCCGCCGATTAGGTCACGTCTGCACATGTGCGGTACACAACTGTGCACAACATAGGATTGGAACATTGAAGGTGTGTTGTGACCTTATGACACCTGACACTGTCAGTTATAAACAAAACTGATATCGGCCAAATTCTGAATGGGCAGGTTGGGCTTTTGAAAGATCGGTGGTCGGCCAGAAAACTGCAATCAGTGCACCCTTACATTCAACATGTATTATTTTCCTTCCACTTCACAATTATGCACTACTTTGTATAGCTTAATGACACTAAATCCCGTTCAGATTTCTGGTTGTAATAAGAAAATAGTAAAACTGTCCAAGAGGTGTGAATACTGGAGGCACTGTATCATCAGTGGTTGTACATATCAACATATCAATGAGAGTCTAATTAATGTGGCTGTCGTAGGACAACCTCATATCCAGATTCACTGATCAGCAAATGACCCGCTCTCTGTATTAGGGTTGGGCCGCCCTGCCTGCCACATCCCATCATGCCTTTGGTGACGAGGAATATAGAGCCGCGGCACGTGAGCCGTCAGACCATCCCTTCAAACATCCGCAGCGAGCTGGAATGTGTGACCAACATCAGCCTGGCCAACATCATCCGGCAGCTCGGCAGCCTCAGTGAGTAACGGCCATACTTGGCTCACTGTCGTTTAAATCTGTTGGCTCATATAGATCAAACACCTTTTAACAAGTGTAAAAAAAGTTAGGGTCTCGTTTTTTTTTTTTTTTTTTCTTTAGGTAAATATGCAGAGGACGTGTTTGGGGAGCTGTTTATCCAGGCTGGAGCGTTTGCTACCAGAGTCAACACGCTGGGGGAAAGGGTTGATCGCCTACAGGTTAAAGTCACCCAGTTAGATCCCAAAGAAGAAGAGGGTAAGCTCTCCCCCTCTATACTGTTGAAATCTTCCTGCTTAGACGTTCCTGCAGAAACTTAATTCTCCTCCTTAACATTCTTAAAATAAATAAATAATTTAAATTGTTTATGCATCTTCCCATTTGTTTCTCACAGTCTCTCTGCAGGCCATCACTACCCGTAAAGCCTTCCGCAGCAGCCTGACCCAGGACCAGCAGCTGTTCACCAGGCCGTCTCTGCCTGTGCCTGTACAGGATACTTACAAGACCTGCAATCCTCCACCACCCCTCAACCAGCTCAGCCAATACAGGTAAGGTGGAGCAGGTAGTAGCAGAACATGCAGCTATCAAGAACACTGTCCATGCATGGGGAAAAACCAAAATTTTGGACACATTTTTACTGCTAACACTTCAAGAATGGAGTATTCAAGGTTTCTGGAGCATAGCCCAAACTAAGGGAAGAGCTGTAATTTTTAATGGCTTAATTTAGTGAAGTTTAACTTCCACACAGAGCTGGAAAATAAGACTTGTTCAGTGTTGTCAGTGATGCATAGAATGTTTGTTTTAGATTAGATACTGTTCGTTCTGTTTAATCATGCAAAAAAGATCTGCAAAAAATATCTTAAAAAGGAAGTTAAACTACTTATTTTTACTTTTAAACTTCAGAGAGATAATAATTGCACAGCGCAGACACAACAAAGTGTGACCGCTCCTTCTAAAACCTGTGAATATTGTTTGCAGGGACGATGGTAAAGAGGCTCTGAAGTTTTACACCGATCCGTCCTACTTCTTTGACCTGTGGAAGGAGAAGATGCTGCAGGACACCAAGGACATCATGAAGGAGAGGCGCAAGCACAGAGTAAGACACGCCAACATAACCCTGAGCACATCCCGAGCATGATCCACAAAGTTAGAGAAACGTAATACAGCATCCATCATTTTTGTTAACTGTCTGCTTTCTGTGCAGAGGGAGAAGAAAGACAATGTGAACCCAAGGACGCTTCATCCTCGAAAGATCAAGACCAGGAAGGATGAATGGGAGCGGCTTAAGATGGGAAAGGAGTTTGTCGTACCAAAGAATGAAACGTGAGTAAACTGAAAGGAGGACGCAGTCGATTATTGACGTTTGTGTCCAAATACTCGGCAGCATGACCAAAACTGTGGCGAGCAGACACGACATACATAACAATAACTCATAGTAGTACACAATAGTGTTCAACCCGTCATCTTAATCCTGATACGTTTTTGCAGATGTTTGGAAGATAGATGGATAGATTTAATACTCAATATCAAAAAAAACTACTCAGTTCCTCGAAAAACGTTTAGAGAAAACATTCTTTTAAGTAAAGATCACAAAAATATTTTAGTTTTATGGTCTTAATTAGTACAAAACCAATAATTAGAAGGAAAGTGAGCAGCCATTTAGATAAACATAATGTAAAGGTTTAACTTTCCTTTAAAGCAAAAAGTGAGTAACACTTGCTAGAAGTGGTAACATTCTAGATGGAAGTATGTCCTGTGGACTTGATTGATTTCATTTGATTACAGTTTACTGTGTTGGTGATAATTTTGCTTTGTACTTTCTAATGGTAGGCTAGGTTGCCGTGGTTTCTAGCTGGTTTCTGATTTACTTTTGTCAGCTTCAATCTGGGTCTTCAGAAGAAAATAAGCTTTAAAACCATTTTTTTACACAGCAAGCTCATCTTTTTGCTTGTAAATTAAAACTGTGCAGCATGTACAACGGTTTCTTTAACATTACCCGCTTAATTACTAGCCATAGCTAGTGAAGCCTTTACTACAGGTGATAAATGACGGTTGTTGCCAGTCAATTCACCTCTTAAACAAAAACCTTTGTGGTTTTGGTCATTTGTTTTTTAGGCTCAATCTTATCAGCTGAAAATTTAGCCTTTGTTTCATATCACCCATGGGTCAGTTTGTACCTGCTAGGGGCATGAACATATCAGCAAGTTGATTATATTTTTAAGATTCTTTTGGCAGTAGTGGCCGTTATTGAAGAGTAATTTGAAAGTAAAGAGAGTGTGGACGAAGGGGAAGGCATGCAGCAAATGGCCCGAAATCGGGAATCGAACGCAGGACTATAGCCTCTGCACATAGTGCGCCTGTTCTACCTACTGACCCACCCAGTGCCCCAGATTGCGGATATTTAACCATATAGTGTTGACTTGCGTTGTCATACTTCAATATTGTAGAAACAGAACCTTTTTTAAAACTCTTTAGAAACGCCAGAGAATCTGTCTTTGAGATGCTTCACCAAGTCTGTAGTTCTACTATACTTTATAGCTAGCATAGTAGTTTATAGACATTCTTTGCCTTTTCCTACTGCTTCATAGAAAAACACCTCAATTTAATGCTTTTTCCTTCCTTTTTACTTTTTGGACTAAAGAGGGTTGCAACGGTTTCCCTACTGGCGTAACCGCCATGTTAAATATTATGAGATGGTGATGGCAGCAACATGCTGTGGCGATGCCTCAGGGTTTTACAGGAAGTTGGATGGTGCCAAATATCCCGGAAAAAAAAAATCTGTTATAGACTGAGAAAGACTTGAGACTGATATAAAATAACAGCTTAGATGTGCAAAGAAATGACCTAAAGTTAACAGCATTTAAAATTAAACAAGGCACTTTGGTCTGGGCCGGTCACAACTAAAGTGTAGGTATATGGTGCAGGTGTATTTCCATGCAGATTTTGTAGAGTTTGAGAGGTTTTCTTTTGGTGTTAATATTCAGGTGGTTTGTGGGCAGTCACCAGCCAATGAGGACTAATACAACAATGGAGCGATGACTAACAAAAGGAAAGAATTAGACTTAAATGAATGGAAATAAAGTCTTGCTGAATCCATTGCTTTGGTTTAGTGTACACAGCAAACGTTCACATCAGCACCCCTCCCACCCTGTTATCAGTGGATCTGTACACAGTGATGGGGCGGTACGTGCTGTCTGGGAATGTTCTCAGGGGGGTGGGTGTTGCGCTGATTGTAACAAAAACACTTCAGTGACCAAATGAGTGTTTTTTTTTATGTTTGATTGTTTATCAGTTCCTTAGGATGTAAGAATCATTGCTATATTAATGCAAATTATATTAAAATGCGAAATCAATGTGCTCCTTAGTAAGAATGGGAATAACTTTGTAGAAGAGTTTCTCTTCCCTTTCTCCAAAATACTGCTGTTTCCGATTTTCTTTTATTTTTATTACACAATCCATATCTTTTAGGATGATAAAGGAAGACAATTAAGAACCTTTTGAACCATTATATTTGTATTTATGATGCAAAAAGCAGTTGGTATTGATTACGAAGGGAAATGAATGAAATCATCAATACTGTCTGGTTGTTTTCAGTGTTTTACTGTCAGGCTTTTGTAAAACACTGCAGGTCCTTTATTTTTATTCATTTCAGTTGACACAAATGTTGTTAAACAATGAACATTGTGGGAAATGCTCTTGATTAAATTTCCTAGATGTCTCAGAATACAATATTCTTTCATCGCGTTTCCTATTGTGTTTAGTCCATTTATTCGATTTTTCTTCCATTTCGGTCTTCTGCAGTATAATTATGCTTCAGTTTTTCCATCGTATAAATTGCTTCAACAATTTTAGTCCATTGGTTCAGCGTCAGTGGATATTCCTGCTGACGTTTCCCTTGTTATTGCTTTCTTGGAAGCCACCATTAAAAGTTTAGGTAGATAAATATCTTTTTTCTCTACATTTTATCTCCATAATAACCGAGGCATACAACACAGATATTTAAAAGCAAGTTATATCTTAGTATTTGGCCCAATTAATTATTTATGTCTTGGCAAAAAGGTTTTGTCATTAAATCTTTCTAGAATACATGACCCTGGTGATCGTTAATCTTTCCATGTCCAACATTAAAGACTGTGGTTGAAGAATTTATGCCTAACTTGGGGTGGGATTAAAAAAATATGTAGAAATTTAACCATGAGATTTCTAAAACACTTTGGGTCCTTAAGTTCGCTTATAATTAGCAAGTTATAATTAGAAAGTTCTTAATTCGTTGTTTCTCTGTGATTGTCCTTTGTTAGGTCTGTACACCTGATTTGCTTGATTTGACGCTCATAGCGATGTCTTTTGTTTGCGCTCAGAAACTCCTCGGAGGGACTGAACGGCAGCATCGGATCCGGGGAGGGCTTCAACTCAGATTTCCTCGAGCAGAGTACGGGCTCCTACGCTTATGATCCCAGCTCCCCTCTGCCTCCGCCTGGGCCTGATGACTCCCTGCCTCCACCACCCCTAGACATGGCGTAAGTAGTCGAAGCATTATGCACACAGCCCACACATGTTGCCAGCACATGGCCGCCCCCGGCAGCATGTAGTGAAAGTGGAGCCACACTTGTTGGTGTACAGAGTTGCTGCAGTCTTGGGCTCATCGTTTGTTAACTTGCGGTAGCTTCAGCACAGACAGAAAATGTTAATGGAAGGAAGTGACGTCTCCATTATGGCCTGTTAACGTCTCGGTGTTTCTCTCTTCTGCAGGTTTAATGATGGACAGCATGGAGAACCAGCTCAGCAGAGAATGAGCCTGCTGAGTCCAGCCCACCCTCCTCCCGCTCCACCTGCATCTCCCCAATCAAACTCCCGTCCGAACCTTTCCCCTCCCCCTGCACCTCCTCCCCCCGCCCCCACCTTCTGGTTTTGCCCCACCCCCTCCTCCACCTGGCTTCGATGCGCCACCTTCCCCACCTTCCCCACCTCCACCCTCCTTTCCATCTCCACCTGCTCCGCCTCCCCCGCCTGATATGGCCGCTGTGGCTCCCCCTCCACCGCCTATGCCTACAGGTGGAGGACCACCACCCCCTCCGCCTCCTCCACCACCACCTGGGCCTCCTCCTCCATCCACTGACTATAGTGCTGCTCCTCCTCCTCCTTCAGGCGGTGGCTTAGCTCCAAGCTCAGCTCCTAAACCTCAGCCAGCTCCTGCCGGCGATGGTCGCAGTGACCTGCTGCAGGCCATCCGACAAGGTAAGACGTAGTAGAGAGAGGTCACCAGGAACTGCTGAATTAGATCCAGTTAATAAAATTCAAATATATTAATACAAAACAATATTGGCATTAACACAATTAACACAGCATTAGTCAGACAGACATCACAGGTAGCAAATTACATACATAGACTTCATTTAAAAAAAGATTTTAGTGTTCTTTTTCTTTAAAAGGTGTTCTTTTTATTTCTGTAATATCTTTATGTACTTTATTCCATTCTTGAGATAATCTGTAAATGACAGATTTTTGTAAAAACAACATTCACTTTATAGAGGAGAGATTTTAGGCTAGAAATCGATAAAGATGTACTTTTTTTCTCAGGTGTCCCTCTAGGATATAATGAACTTCTCTGGGCTCCAGGGTCATTCACTGAGATATAATTACTCTTGTAAAAAAAAATTTCTTTAGGCTTTTATTAACACAGACCTGCAAACTACCAAAATGTTCACACTGCTTATGATCATGTAGTTTATTACCAGACTGGACTGGTTTTATGTTCCTAGTACTTCTAAAAGCACTTGGTCTCTGTGGGGTTTTAAATGGTCGTAATGGTTCTTAAAAATATCTTAAATACGTCCAGATCTTCCATACTAGGTCCTAAATTACCGTCCGTTAGGGTTTAAATTTGTGTTTTTCATTCACTGACTTTTGTTTATTATTGGAATGATTGTTTATTTGATTTTAAAAGTTTTATTACTTATGTCCAATTTGTGAGGCATATGTTTGCAGCATTCATCCATTCTGTTTGCTCTCGTTCCGGCTGAGGGACTTGAGCGTTACTGGGTTTGTGGTTAAACTGCAGAGCCCATGATCCAGGGTAGTAAACGGTTTAAAGCCCAGGCTTCAACATTTCTTCCCAAAACTGTCTTATTGTAGTTTCCTTTTGGTATTTATCCACATATCAGCTCATGAAAAAAGTGAACATTTTACCAGGTTTTTGTTGAAAACAAGGATTTAAACAGTTGGCCAAAATCTATTAATAACCTTTATGAAGCTTAATCCATGTTTTCTTTGAAGGCGCTGAAATTATGTAAACTATAGATGTAAAAGAACAATGACTCTAGTTCTAGAGCTGAAAAACACCAGCTTAAGTGGATAAATATATTTTAAACTAAGTTTTTTTTTTAATGAATCTATTTGTTTAGAATTCACATAGATTTATATTGTCATAAAACGGTCTTTTAAATTTCTTGAACTTGGTGAAACTTGTAGAAACCTTGTTAAACCTTGTTGAACTTTTACAGATGGAGCTCACTGTTACTGTGATCAGAGCTTGCTGCTTGAAGCCCATCACAGAGATGCTAAACATCGACTAACTTTGTTTTTTTCTAGGTTTCAATCTGCGTAAGGTGGAGGCTCAGCGGGAGCAGGAGAAGAGGGATCACTTTGGCAACGATGTGGCTGCCATCCTGTCGCGCCGTATCGCCGTGGAGTGCAGCGACAGCGAGGACGACTCCTCTGAGTTCGATGACGAAGAGTGGTCCGAATGATCTCATCACCTGTACTACCACCATCTTACCTTATTAGCCTTGATCATCATCATCTGCTCCTTTCCTTTTGTATTACATTCTTCCAGTATGAGTTTGTTTTTTAAGCCACTGTGTGCAAGAAGCACGTACTTATATTTTTAAAATCACTTATTCTGACTTATTCAAACTTACAGAGGCCAGGTGCGAAGGTCTAATGATTGAAAGAGTGTGACTGTGTCTCAGTTTGCCAAAGCCTTCCTAAAGCAACACGTTAATGTTGATTTAACAGTATTGTGTGGTTTGGAAAACGTCTCCCAGCTGATAATCTGCATAAAACACGTCACATGAAATGTTGACCTTAACGCAATCCTCTGCCATAGATGTTAGCTTCCATTCCATTATAAAGTGTAATTATTGCAATCAATTGAAATCCCCTTTAAAGCACATCTTTGCCATGTTTTTTCCACCCCACCTTTTTGTATTAAGCCTTTTTTTTCTGTGGTGATGGGAACAAATAACTTGTTGCTTGTAAACAAACTGATAAATGAACTAATCTTAACAGTATGGCTACCAGATATTGCCACTCTGAACACATGGAGTTAAATAATGAGGTATTCATATTGTATTTTAGTTGTATTATGTTTTTTTTTCCTGAGCTTATGTCTTTAATTTTTTTTTCTTGGGGATAAATTCTCTTCTGTTGCTTTAATTGGGGATCAAATCAGGCCTTTTGCCTCATCCAGTGCCTTTTCACTGGCGTTTTAGTGTCTGTGTCTTCTATTTAATAGCAGCTTTAACTGATGAATCCAAATTGTAAAGTTTTGCTGCACAATTGCACAACATGTTTAGCCAAATTAATGCTTTTTCTCTCTTAAGTTTCCAAAGGATTTATTCCAATAAATATTAAATGAATTTAAGTGATGATTTAGTTTTCTGAGATTGTTGGAGTTACAGTCTTGAACCTTTTCATATTTTATCACATTAAAACCACGAACAACATTACTGTGTTTTATTGGGGTTTTGTGATCGACCAACAAAAGGTCATGCATAAATGTGAGGTGGAAATAAAACAATTCATGGTTTTCAAAGTTTTTTACAGATAAAAATGTGAAAAGTGTGGCATACATTTGTATTCTGCCGCGCTGAGTCAATGTAGAATCAACCAGTCTGTTTTGGGCAAATATTTGTGAGCTTAGGGACTAAATGTTTTGTCCGTTATCAGCAGAAGGGCTCAAGCTCAGTCCGTCTGGATGAAGAAGTAATTTTCAAGCTTTGTCAGAGTTATTCTTGGTTGGAATTAACTTGAACATTTTTAATTCCAAGTCTTAATATGCCTTAAATACGTCAATATGTTCTATAGTAGGTTTTAATTGCATAAAAAATGTCAAAGTGTTCAAATATAGCTGTTTTTTTTCCTGAGAAATGCACTGGCAGCATTCACTTTTTCATTTTTTTGACTGCACCACAATTGTAAATGTGGCCTCCTTGATTTTAATATATCTGGTTTTAAGAACTTAATTAAAAATGTCTATATTCCCATATCTGCTAGTGGGTCCTTTCTGAGGGGAAGTGTATGTTTAACAAAGTTTAGCTTGGGGAAAAAAAGGAATTAAAGTAGTTGGTGAAAATAGGAGCTGTGATATCTTTGTGTAGTGTGTCAGAAGGCTTTGAAGAAAAAATCTAAATATAGTTTAAGAAGCTTATGTTTAAATTATGTAATTTATGAGGTGTTAAGTGAATAAAGTTATGTCTATTTTCACAATTCAGATAGGTCTTCAGTTCAAATTATAATATAAATATAACATACTGAAACTTACTTTGACTGGGTCTTTTTAACACAATGTGTTTTAATCTAGACCATTCTATTTATTGTATTACGTTTAGGTTTGTCTTCCCACTGGAAGTGGGACCTCTGCCCCACTCTCAAGTCTTCTGACAGGTTTCCTTTCAGGCTTGCATTCAGCTTCACTCATCTCCCCATCAACTCTGGCCAGCTGCCATGTCCCCACAGCATGATCCTGCCATCACCATCTCACCGTGGGCGTGATGTGTTCGGGGTTATATGCAGTGTTAGTTTTGTACCATACATTGCATGTAGGCTAAAAAGTTCAATTTTGGTCTCATCTGACCAGAGCACCTTTTCCCACATGTTTGCTATTTTCCCTACATGGATTGTGAAAAACTGCAAAAGGTTATATATATATATATGTTATATTCCTGTTATATATAATTTTTATATATTATAATATTATGATCTATTATCACATAAAATACACAGAATTTTGTGGTGGTAACATGATAAAATGTAAAAAAAAAAAATTAAGGTTTATGCACTTTTGCAATGGCTTTATAAAGAGTTTTAAAGTATGATAAACCTTTATGAACAATTCACGTGCTTTATCTATGACTCATTGTTTATTATCAGCAGTGGACACCTTTTGACTGCGCCTGGATCAGAATGTGTGGGGGTGTTAAATGCCAGAAAACAAGTAGAAAGTGAGAAAACCCTCTTGCACAATCGCCTTACCCCTAAGCCTTGGCTGCTTTGTAGCTTCTAAATGGATGCATCAGATTCAGAGACACTGTAATAAGGTTGCAGATTGCATCAGCAACCAAATAATTCATTTCCTCAGAAAGCCTTAGCATCGGTTTATCTAAAAGTGGGTCAACGAGTAAGAGCTTGGGCAGTAAAAAAAAACAAAAAATGCTGCAGACATCATACAGTAGAAAAAAAGACTATTTATTATTCATCAGTATAAAATATTCATCCATCTTTAAAAGGTTGTGCAACAAAAAACATAGGGTCAGTACATCTCAAAGTGCTTTTATCAGCATGTGCAAAATATATTCCCACTTGTTTCTCACACATTTCAAGTAATTAAAACTGGGCTTTGGATCATATGTTTTCACACTGTCAGGTGTTAAAAACCCAGCGTTTCCTCTCCTTTTAAAGTGCTCACACTCATTCAATCCAAGCATGTAGCGTTCCTTTGATTGTTTACTTCTGGAGGTGCAGTGGAGCTACAGTCGTCTGAGGCACAGAGTATAAACCGGACAGTACATTTAGTCCCAAGCTGGCTGCCAGCCAGGACAGTTCAGTACATTCTGATTTGGAGGAATTCATCTCAGAAAAATGCTGTTTGGGTGTGTAGGAGTGTTTTCCTCAGTGGGGGGGCTTTTCACTCTTTGGACGTGTACAACACTGAGTGCAGATTCTGAGTGTTTTGGCAAATACATGATGATATGTCTGGCATAGATTGACTTCTGCTTTGAATGGTCTTACACATCGACAGGGTAGTGAGTGTGCGTGCTGTGCGAGAATCTGTGTGGGCAGCAGGCGTGGAGTAGCACCTTGCGGATGTCCTTGTTTCTCAGGCTGTAGAGGATAGGGTTGAGCAAGGAGCTGCCTGCTGCTGGCACCAAAGTGGCATAGGTGTACAGAGGAGGACTGGACGCATCTCCAAGCAGCCCCCAGAGGGAAAAAGGCATCCAGCAGCCCACGAACACGCTCAGGACCAGGACCAGACGAGAGAAACCCTTTCCGCTGCTGTGTCTGCTTGGATACGGCTGGTTGGTGGGAAGAAAGTGCCTCTGGGTTGCAATGGCGTGGGCGTGCCGCCTTGCAACACGGCAGATCCCTGCATACAGCTGCAGGGTTACAATTACAACCATAAGGAAGCCACCACATAGTAGGGAAAGATAGGTTCGGGTCAGAGGTCGTGCTACAGAACAGGAGTTTGGTTCCTCAAGGCAGTGCCATCCCATGGCAGGTCCGGCGCCAATGACACATGCACCCAACCAGACCAGCAGGAGGAGGGTGGCGGCTCTGCAGCGTGATTGGCTTGAGCCATAGGTGAGGGCGTGGCTCAAAGACAGGTATCTGTCCAGGGCAACACCCATGAGACTGCAAAGGGAGGCAGTCAGAGAGGTCACCAACAGCCCTGAGGTCAGCAGCTCGGACCAGTCACTGGGCTCCACACAGAACCGGAAGAGGAAGTGCAGAATGAGTGCCACGCCTGCCAGGAGGTCGGCCAGGCCGAGGCTGGCCAGCAGCAGGAAGACCGGGGCGCGGAGAGACGGGGTGACCAAGATAGTGGTTACCACAATGGCATTCTCAGTGGCAATGAGAGTCCCTGAAACACAGAGGGTCACGCCCCAGATGGTGAGAGGTGGGACTTCAGGTGGAGAGGAGCTTTCCTGCAGGTCCAGCGGAAGGAAAGGTTCCAGACCCGAGGACTCATCCCAGGGCAGCTCTGAGGAATTCAGGGTCATGGCTGGTTTAACAGTAGCACCAGTAAAACCTAAAAGAGAAAGTAAAATGAGATTAGCTTTAATGACTCATTACAGCATCTCTTTGTTCATTAAGCTGGAATTTCAGGGGCACTGTGTGGTTTGAGCCTTTGATGCTGCTGAATGCAAAATGTGGACTTAATGCAATTATAAAAATGTTTAGCTGTTACACTCATTTATTCTAATGGGGCTGTTCTGTAAAGAGCATCAAATGGTTGTTTGTTATGAAACATACGCTCAAAATAATGCATTTTGAAACTGCTTATCTTAGATGAAATGATTTCCAAATGCCATTAGTGGTTTACAGTTTTATGTCTTCTTACAGTGCTTTGCAAAAGCATTCACACCCCTTAATCTTCACATTTTGTCCCATTTCATCAAAGGGTTTTATCCTGGTAACTATCCATGGTAACTTTGAAGGAGAAAGAAAGTCATCTGGTCAGACGAGGGCAAAATTAAGCTAATTGACCTACATGCAAACGCTATGTGTGAAGGGAAAACACACTGAACACACCATCCCCACAACGAAGCATGGTGGCGGCAGCATCATGTTGTGGGCATGCGTTCTTTCAGCAGGGACATGGAAGCTGCTCTGAGTTGATGGGAAGATGAATGGAGCCAGAAACAGGACAATCAAGTAACGAAACCTGTTAGAGGCTTCAAAAGACTCAGGGTTCAGAGGTTTACCCTCCAGCAGAGCAATGACCATAAACATATTAGCCAGAGATACATTGGAATGATTTACATTCATTTTTAAATGTCAAAGTGGCTCAGTCAAAGTCCGGACAAAAAAGTTGAAAATGTGTGTTCACAGCAATCTCCTAATTGGACAGAGTTTGAGCTATTTTACAAAGAAATATGAGCAGTGATTTATTAATTTTAATAATTTTTTAAGGAAAAAATTTAAAAATGTATCATTTTCACGTGATGCATGGTGTTGGCCTATTACATAAAATGCTAATAGAATATTTTGAAGTGTGTAGTGGAAACTTGACCAAATGTAAGAAATTCAGTGTATGCCTATGATTAGGATCAGATTTAGTACATTTTATCATGTTGGCTGGTAGTATTAATGACAAGTTGTGAACATTGAATGATCGATAGGCCTCCTTAATGGAACAGATGAATTATTAATACATTTAACAGAAAAGCGCGTCACTGTAAATCCGGACTTGATATAATTTTATGTCTTACAGCGCATGTCCAGATTTATTTCTTTTTTCCAAGAAAATACCGATCGTACCAGATATATTTAACTGTTAGTTTAATATTCAGACCTTATCATTTCTATTTTAAGATGCATCTGCGTCTCTCATCCTCCCTGCTCTCCAATCCCAGAGCAAGGAGGAGGTATTTCCCACCTCCTTGTGCGGAGAACCCTGTTGTATAACACTCTTGCTGACAGTTTTGCTGCACCACATTCACGCACACGTGAAAAAACGTGCATCCCAAACAGCATCCAAATCTTTGCCCTGCATTGTGCATCCTACCTTTTGGAAAAGCGTCCTGCAGTAGCTGAATATAATCCGTACTCTTCTCTAATCAGATCAAGGAGAAATAGGATGACGATGAGGTGATGCTGCGCCGGTTTAAAAATGCTTCAGTCACCGAGATTCTGTCTGTCTCTTGGCTCGGTTCGCATCCACTCTTGTCTTCTTCGACCTCTCCGGAGCGCTTACGGTAGGCAGTGGATGCTCTTCCGCGGGACTCGTCCACAAGAGAGCTTGGCTGACGTCAATGACTGGGAGGCTCGACCAATCAGAGACTCGCATTTGGGATGCGGCGAGAACGATGAAGGAGGACAGGGAGGAGGCGGTGCATGTGGAGTAATTCCATTCAGAAAAATGCGGCATCCCATTTGCCCCTCCCACTGCGGCTCCATGTAGCTCTCTTATTGTAAATGATGATCAACAGATGTTCCCCCTCTCTCCTACTCCTACTTCTTTAATATGCCCCAGAGAAAATATTGGGGGGCTTGCTTTGTTTCGGGAAAAAAGGTCCTCAGCTGATTGGGGGGGGAGGCAAGGCTGGAGCTGTCCATGGTGCTGAAACGCATGGGAGATGACTCATGGGGAGATCTCCTGCAGAGCGACGCGAATCTGCGTGAAACGAACTCCTGTGGGGGCTTCAACTGAAAAACACCCATTTATATCAGCGGACAAAGAGCCTTGTTGTATTCAATCCGCAAATTATTTATTTTTCCTGGTTTGCCGATTTGTTTTTGCTGATTTTTATTTATTAGCCTACTATAATTATTACTTAAATTATACATTTTAAACAAATTATAACAATCTCTATATGCAGGAATAGAATCATCATATATTATCGTTTTCAATATGGGGCTTTATAGAATAACAGAATCATAAAATAGAATCAAAAAAGAAAAAACGAGCAATGTCATCAAAGTGATATTTGTGATCAATACGTGGAAACATCTGGATATGATTTAGGGATTTAATCGCTTATTTCTCCCCGGCTTCAAAGGACGTTAGAAACAAATCCAACGTTACAAAGCGTACAGGGAAAATATGTTGCACTGGCAGAGAGGGCTTATTTCCACATCTCCAGACTTTAGTAAGAGACTCAGATTTTATGTTATATAACGGAGAATGAAAAAACAAGTAGTTTTAAGATTGTTTGTATCACCTTGAGACAGATGTAATCCAATTGCATTATGTTTTAATATATGAAAATAAAGCCCCCAGAAGCAACAATTGGAATATATTTCTTATTATTAGGTTTTTATTAGAACAAGGTAAACAAATAAGCTGTATAAATTCCTCTTTTTAATTACCGACCACTTGTTGTATCCAGTCATACTTGTAATGATCTTGCCTTTACTGGCAGGCCAAAGAAAAAACCCCAGCAAAACAAATTAAACTGCAATAAAATCGCTGTTAAACGGAAGCAATTTAATACATTTAGTTTGATGCTTTCGAATACACATGCTCGTCAATTACCAGAGAAAATGTACCCCTGCAGGCAAAAAAAAAAAAAAAAACGTGGCTTCCCCCTGTCTGAAAGCGGACGTGGGTGATGCAGGCTAGGTGTCTGTACATGGACGCAGAGTAATGAGCTAACTGAGAGGAATCTCGTTCTGTTCGAGCCTTATATGGTCACACTTCCTGCAGATCAATGCCACCTACGCCACAGAGATGCCTTGAAGTACAACGCTCGTAACCTTTCTGTATCAGCGAGCTTCTCCAACATTCTGCAACATTCCAGCTGTTTTTCCAGATCTTCTGTCGTGCATTTTTAATTTCATAATAGATCTCATGAACATCAAACAACAAAGTGCTTAAAGATATTTTGCAAAGAACTGCCGTTTTTCTGATAGCATAGTTTTTAGCCTTGATATAGAGAGGCTTTACCCATTTCTTTTAATTGTGTTATGCGTAATTTTAATTATTTATGTACAAAAATGTAGGGCTGTAAGGGCTATCTCTTTTTTTTTTCGTCACGTCGGACGGCATTCATGACATGTTAAGATGATCTGCCACGTTGTAACATGTGAGCAACATGATTTTCAGAGGACGAGGTGGTAATTGTGGGGTTAATTTTATTAACATGCAAAGTGTGTCGTGACTCTGGACTGAATATGTCTGGTCGGTGGCTGTGACTCAGTGCATCTGAATGAGACAGCTGCATGTCCATGCTCGGAGTACTTGTACTGTACATTTCTTCTACAGCACTTGCAGGTTTCTGTACAGAAATGTAGGTTGGAGCAGTGGAAATCTTTCTAAAGAGAGGAAACGTTGCTCTTTTTGACTCTGTGGTGGTATCAGCTATCGTCTGTGGTGTTGTCTGGTGGAGCAGTAGCTTGTCAACAGCTGTGAGGATAAGTTTTTTAAGAAGGCCAGCTCTGTCTTTGGATGTCAGCTTGACCCTGACTAGGTGGTGGGAGAAATCAGAACTATAGCAAAAATAACTTCCCTTCTGGACAATGTCTCCAACCCGGTGGATGTTACAGAACTGAAGACCTCTTTCAGTGACAGACTTTTGCATTTTAAATGCATGAAGGAGCAATGAGTCATTCCAATCAGCAGCTGTTAGACCATATAGCCATCACTAGTACCAACAGACACACTATTTACATTAATTCTATCCTATGCACAGGTTTTCATTTTCTTGTAAATATCCTGTTTTGGTACAAATATACAAAAGATCCACTTTGTTCAGCTTTCCACTGTCTTATTAAATTTTGTAATCTACATCTACCATTTTTTATAACTGTTATAAGTATATATTTGATATTACTATACCATCTTTATTCTATTTTTTTTTTTGATTATTACCAATCTTTTAACTGTTCTTTCCATTTGCCTTTCACATTGCTGCTAACACACTGAATGTCCTCATTGAGGGACAGAAAAGGGATTATTCAGTTCCATTGTATTGGTTGTCTCCACACCACCCTAAATCACATCTCTATAGAGTTGAACAGTGTATTGCAAAATTATTCATAACCTTCCACTTTTTTCACATTTTGTCAAATTACAACCACTAACTGCAATGTATTCAATTGGGATTTTATGTAATAGACCAACACAAAGTAGTGTACAATTGTGACCTCCGGTGATAAAGTAAAAAACCTTGGTGTTACTTTTGACCAGGAAATGTCATTTAAATCCCATATTAAACAAGTTTCTAGGATTTCCTTCTTTCACCTCCGGAACATTGCCAAAATTAGAAATATCCTATCCAGGAGTGACGCTGAAAAACTAGTCCATGCATTTGTTACTTCAAGGCTGGACTATTGTAATTCTTTACTATCAGGATGTCCACAAAATGCAGTTAAAAGCCTTCAGCTGATTCAAAATGCTACACCAAGAGTTCTGATGAAAATTAAAAAGAGAGATCATATTTCTCCTATTTTAGCTTCCCTCCATTGGCTCCCTGTTAAATCCAGAATAGAATTTAAAATTCTCCTTCTCACATATAAAGCCCTTAATGATTTAGCTCCATCATACATCAGAGATCTGATTGTTCCACATGTTCCTAACAGAGCACTTCGTTCTCAGACTGCAGGTTTACTGGTGGTTCCTAGAGTCTCCTGAAGTAGAATGTGAGGCAGATCCTTTAGTTATCAGGCTCCTCTCCTGTGGAACCAGCTCCCGGTTTTGGTCCGTGAGGCGGACACCCTGTCTACTTTTAAGGCTAGGCTTAAAATGTTGCTTTTTGATAAAGCTTATAGTTAGAGTGGCTTAGTTTATTAGGGAGGGCGCCTTCCTCCCTCCCTGTTGGATGGAGTAAGGGGGAGTCAGGTTTAGCCAAAACCGGCTCAGTTATGGTTGAGGTGCAAACACACCCTCCATTTCAGCTACCTGTATGACCCCTTCTCTTTTCCAATGGTTATAATCAGTCTGACAGAGAGAGGTATCCCAATCCTTGTGGTTTTTAGTATAACAATGACCATCAGTGGGACCCTTTCTGGGGTGCCTTGAGACGACATTGTTGAAAATAATCGCCGTTTAACTAAATAACCTGAACTGAAACTATCTCTGTAGTTATGCTGCTATAGGCTTAGGCTGCTGGAAGACATAATGACCACTTTCACCCTCTTCGCTACATTCTCACACTACTCTCCAATTTTGTATTATTTGCTGTTATTTCAGCTTTTAACTTTGTTCTCTCTCTTTTCTCTTCCTAGAAGCTACACCTGGCCTGACTCTGTGTCTACCTGTGACACCTTTCTGGAGAGGGGAATCCTCCAAGCTTCTGCTGGCAACAACTTAATGCTCACCCTCTACCGATGATCCACATGGCCCTGTCTTTTGGTGTTTAACCCTTTCTCTCTCATAGACATGGCGATTGACTGAGCTTTTACTGTAACTAATTATATGTGCTCTCTTTCAGACTCTAACCTTGAAAACTGGCTCAGAGTTTATCTGTTCCTTCTTTCTAGGTGAAACGACTAAAGGAGCTACATCCATTAACATTTAGTTTTCCTTCCCATAGAAAGTACTCCTGGATCAGTGCTTCTTTGTTCTCTTTGTGTCTCTGCTCTGTTCTCTCTAACCCCCAGTCGGTCGTGGCAGATGGCCACGTATGATGGCCATCACCAGGTATGATGGATTGCTGCAAAGTCAATGCCAGTGACTGTCTACTGTCTCTGCATGCTCATCCAGGAGGAGGGAATGCTGCAAGTCACTGACTGGATGCAATCTGCTGGGTTTCCTTAGACAGAAAAACTTTTTATCCAATTTGAATAAATAACTAACTCTGACTGCACTGTTCAATGGTTAGGATTAATTGTAATGTATGAACCTGACTTTTGTGAAGTGCCTTGAGACAACATGTGTTGTGAATTGGCGCTATATAAATAAAACTGAATTGAATTGAATTGAAGTGGAAGGGAAAAATATGAAAAGTGTTGCATGCATTTAATTCAGCCTCCTTGATTTAATACTTTATAAAACTACCTTTTAGATCAAAACCATTCTATTGTAGGTCTTGGTGCAAGTTTGGGGTTGCTATCCTGCTTGCAGCTCAAGCTCTACCTTAAGTCATTTGCAGACTCTAACAGTTTTTTTTGTAGGATTGCCATGTTTTTTGGCTCAATCCTTCTCCCAATCAACTCTGATCAGCTTTCCTGTCCCTGGTGAAGACAATAATCACACCATGATGCTGCCACCACCATGTTTCCTTGTGGAGATGACATGTCAAGGTGATGCTCTAACCAGCAAACCTGCTTCCATGATTGCAGCGTCTCTTGCATGGCTTGTGGCAAACTTTAAACAGGCCTTCTTTGAAGAATGGATTTCTTCCTTGAAGGTCAGATTGGAAGAGGGAACAACTATTGGTTGTCAGACAGACCACCAATAGTCAGATCCTCCCACATGAGTTGTGGATCTCTAAAGCTCCTCCATAGTTACCCCAGGCCTCTTAGCTGCTGCTCGTAATAATTTTCTGCCCGGCCTGTCAGTTTAGGTGGACAGCTGTGTTTCAGTAGGTTAGCAGTTGTGCCATGTTCAAATGATCGACTAAACATTCTCCATGCGTTTTTCATTGCTTGTGATATTGTTGGATAATACAACAGTGCATTAATCTTCTCCACAACTTTATGATGATGTATTACTTGGTCTTCATGAGGCAGTTTGCTCCCTTGTTCTTGAAAGACCCTTTGAGGTTTTCATAGAACAGCTGTAGTGACATAATTTAAAGGCAAGAGTTACTGTTGTATTTAAAGTTAACTTTTTTTTTTGTTTAAGATTAAAATAGTTTAATGAATGCCTCTGGTTTTCCTTTGACGGATGTTTTAGTTCATAGAAACAGCACCTTTGCCTTAAACAGACTGTGAGAATTTAACTGCAGTCTCTTTGACCAAGAAACTTAAGAAAGCTTATGTCAAATGTATACAGTATTTGGTCAGTTTTTTATATAAAGAACTAGTTATTAATTTAGATACATAAAAACACAACCAATAATGCAACTTATGAGTATATAGTACCTATACTACAGTACCATATCCACAAATATATACATAATAAGTTGCGTTCAGGACTAGCTAAGGTATCAGTTTATTGGCACTCATTAATAGGGGTCTAATAAATGTGGTCAGCACTGTACCTCAACACATACTTAACCATTAATCAAAAATTGGTTTTTAGATGCTCAAAGTTTAAAGTAGACATTAGAAAACTACAACAGTCATAAAACAGGGTGTGAAAGGAAATTAGTAACCTAATAAATCCCTATTTGGACCAAGTTATTTAAACTCCCGCTTTCTGTCAAGACTTCTGAGGAAATGTACACATGTCTGCTCATGTGAGTCCTGCCGAGGTAAACTGGTGTCAGTCTGTCAGAACCAGTGTTTATTTCAGGAGGGTAGAGGTGGGCCACCTGGTTGCCATGGGAACCAAGTTTGGTCTTGCTCATATTACAAAGATCTCCTGGTCTCTTTCTCTGTGTGTCCTCGCTGGGAACCATATCTCTGTTGGAAACTTTAGGATTCCCTTTAAAGGACTGACTGAGGATATTTCACGTTTTGCTGATAATTTGCTGAAATATTAAGGTGTAAACTCCAAACGTTGGTGTTCTGTCGTCATCACAATGCAACGTTTAGTACTATGGGTCCTTTTATCATCTGTGCTGCTTCTAGCAGTTGTTCCTTTTGCACACTCACAACCAGGTAGGAATTGTTTGATGGTTTGCATTTATTTTCTATTGTAAGACCAACTTTTGTCTTGTATAACATCACCCTTGTTGGTGGAATCTTTCCACAGCTTCTTTATGACAATATATGCATTCTTTACGTTTTTACTGACTGTCCCACATATTTTATCGTTTCTCACAGGCTAAGTGAGGTACACTTTCTCTAGACCTTGAATATTTAGGCAGTTAAAATGCCTGAATCAAATGATGTTTGTGAGCCAACAGCCAACTTTGTCCTTCAGATTGTTCCCAGGCTGAGTCATGCGATCTGTGTGTCGGAGAATCCATGCTTAACCTGACTGGCTGCGTCTGGAGGCTTTGCCCAACTGGTACAGTACACACACACACACACACACACACACACACACACACACACACACACACACACACACACACTGACCTCTGAGAGTAATTCAATCATCACAGCTGTTGTAACACAAGCTCATCTCGTTTGTACCAGAACACTGAATTATTTACCATCCCATGGATGCCCAGGAACACACTGTGAAATGCTGCTTCTTTTTTTTTTCTTAGGTAATGATACAGGCATGTGTGTGACTGATCGAGGGGATTCTGCAGACACCGGCATGAACTGCAGCTGGACCAGAGTGTCTGAACTGTGCACAGGTACTAAAAAATAGAAATACAATTATATATATAATATATTTAAGACACCTCTCTAACTCTATCACATGTTTCATTTCCCAGTTGTAGAGACTGCCGCAGGTGGAGATGAAAGTGACTCAGGTAAACTGGATCAGCTGTATCTCAGCAGCCACTTCTATCCCCCGTCTCTTACGTCAAACACATTTCCTTTTAGAGCGAGCAAAATGTTCCCCAAAGAACATTCAGCTATTCCCCCTATCTTTTTCTTTGATATGATGGCAATGGAAACTTTGAACTCTGTTCTTGTCAAGGTGGTGACAGCAGCTCCAAATCCTCTGAGTTTTCCCAGGCCAAGTTTGACATGTCCAGCTTCATTGGCGGGATCATACTGGTGCTGTGCCTGCAGGCTGGCGGCTTCCTCGCCATGCGTTTCCTGAAATCTAAAGAGCAGAGCAGCTATGACCCCATGTGAGTTTGGGCTTGTAGGTGTTAGAGAGCAGGGAATCTTTTATGTCTGAGTGACTCCATGAAGTGAGGCACCAGCAGCCTCTGGTGGCAGGAATGAATAACAATATGCACTGTACTTTGCAAAGTGGAGTGCCTTGTAGAATTATTTATATCCCTGGACGTTTTTCACATTGTAAAATACTTTTCTTGGGATTTAATGTGATAGACAGCAGTATATTCTTGTGAGGTGGAAGGAAAAGTTAAAAAAACATTAGTGAACGAATAGTATCATGAAGGCCAGCAGCAACAGATGGATCAGGGATAAAGATGTGGAGAAGTTTAAAGCAGGGGTAGGTTATCAAACAATATGTCAAGTTCTAAACATATCATTGTGCACTGTTCAATCTGTCATCTGAAAATGGATAGAGTACGGTGCATCAGCAAACCGACTAAGGCATCCACCTAAACTGACAGAAGAGCAATAATCGGAGAAGTAGCCAAGAGAGCCTTGGTAAATCTGGAGGGGCTGCAGAGATCTAAAGCTCATAGTCTGTAAATAGGTAGATTCTTAGTTGCACACCCTACAACTCTGGCTCTCCTGAAGAAGGAAAGCCATTGTTAAAAGAAAGCCATTAGAAGCCCCGTTTAAAAAACGTAAAGGTAAACTTGTGTTGGTCTATGACATAAAATTCCAATATATTACAATGGAATTTGTAGTGATAACAAGACAGAATGAGGAAAAAGCTCAAGGCTTATGATCACGCGTGCAAGGCACTGGAAATCACTTTCAGCTCTCTCAGACTTGCATTGTATTTGGAGTATGGTGACAAACATTATCAGTCTACATACAAATTGTTCTGTCTTTGCACAGAGAGCAGCCACAGTGAGGACAAGATGTTTGAAGGGCAATCAGACAGGAGAACAGCAGCAGCAGCAGAGCGGTGACTCACCAAGGAATGACGACAAGATTTTTTGTTGTTTTTTTTGAGCCCCTGTCATTTTTGGTTTGGTGCCCTTCATAAACCCCCATGGGATGTCTGTGTTTATGAGAGACATTTTTCCCTTGATTTTGACTATATTCAGCTAGTATTTACATCAGTGAATTTGAAATGTGTGCTGTGAATTTTGCAGCACAGCTTTGGATAAGGATTAAATAACTTTGTGCAGACAGTAGGTCAGAAAAAAACTCTGGCAATACTTTGAAACCCAAAATAGGTTTGTTTATAAAAGAGACCTAGGGGCTGCATTTTATCCATCTCTGCTTCATGTGCATTTAAGAAGTTTTACATTAAATATTTTCTTCCTGTACAGTGGAGCTTTAATGTTTGTGATCCCATTCTTATTTATTTATTATTTTGGTCATCAAGGCATGCCGTTTCTCTGCTTTTGCACAACCAATTTCAGCAGACGGGTCATGAACAGCCATTTGCAGAACTAAATGACAAGCAGTTAAGGTAATTCACTCCTTTGAATCAAGTTTTCCTGCAGCAGAGAAAAGTTCTATACATTCATACCAGTGTGTCCAAAGGACCCTGATTGGAAAGAAATATATGTTAGGTATTCTAGAATGACTCTTTAGTTTTGTAATTCGTGTTAAAGCTTAACAATTAGTTAGCAAGCTGAAAATTGTATTGTTCATTTTACTATTTATTGTTTTCTTTGTGATGATGATGCAACCACCGCAATGCTGAAATGCCGTGTTTTCTTTTCACCAAACGTTTGTCTCCTTGGCTCCTGCTCATTTCGCCCCTTTGTCATGTCATTCCCCTCTTTCATACCCACGCATTACCATTTCATCTGTCTTACTTCTATTTCATCCCTGTCAACAAACCATCTTGTACTAAAAAATTGCATATCAGTTTATTTCTCGTATTTTTTAAGAATTGTGAAAAAAAGTAGGACTTTATATTAAACTCAATGACTGCGTTCTTATCGTTTGGGCCATTTGACTGCAAGATGTTTTCATCTGAATTAATTTTGATGCTGGTTTTGGACATAAATACATGGCTTATTTTTCTGTGTTGTCATGTCATTTCTTGAATAAACTCTGGATAACTGTCTCTCAATGTGCACATTATTATTGTTGATTTGTAAGGAGGTAATTTACTGTTGAAATCATTTCTTCATGATAAAGGGATGGGATCAACGGCCTGACAGCCATAAATAATAATCATGGTGTCCCTGTATACAGTATCCGTGAGTTAGTGTCAGTGTGTAGCACAGGCACATCACCGATGGAGGCCTGCAGGGGAACTGCAGTGAGGCCGGTGTGCCAAGGCTTTACAGGCTTGAATAAACCCACACAAAAAGGTTTTCCCAACTGAGCAGACAGTGGCTCTTTTCCAAGACTGTTGACAGGACTGAACACAAGCCTTTTTCACTCTGAATCTGGCCTCACACTACACGCAAACACATTTCAACTGTGTGAAAGGGTAGTTTAACAAACACATTTAGTTAATGCACGACTGGCCAGTCTTTCCTCCTACAACAAGCAGAACTGCTCGTATGAGCAGGTGTGCATGTGTGTTCTAACTCACTATTTGTTTAATAGGTGCGGACAGCTATGAGATAAATCCCACCCCCACCCTACTGTTTGGCAAAACATCCGTGTGTGTATGTGTGTGAATCATAACACCCTGCCAAATATCCTGTTGTAGAATAACATTTATCAGGGGTTCCTTAATGTGTCAGCCTAAATGTTTTAAACACAGTAAAGAGATTTTATTTTTTTCCTTAAGCCACGGTGATAGTAAGGACAATATTATATGTAGCATTTTTATTCAGGAGAACAAATTAGCAAAAAACCTGAAACCCAATCTCTACTTGTTCCTGTTTACATGCAAGCTGGCATTAGCAAGCTGTTTACAACTCCTATAAACCAAAGCTCCAAAAGTGATGGGACTGTATATGATTTACTTGCTCTTTTTTGCCATCTATGAACCTTTTAAGGAGATAATTATTGCAGTGAAAATAGTTTTAATACTAGTGTTGTGCAAGCAATAAATAGCCACTATAATAGAAGTATCTCTGTTCATGACTCAAATTTGGCCACCAATCAAAGTTCTTTAAGGCTGTAAAAGCTAAAGCTGACGTGGTATACTGAAGTCCTTTAAATAGAAAGTACGTTATGCAAAATCTTTATATTTGTACAAGATAATATCTGTATTTGCATACTTCGACTTGTGAACTGTGCTGTTGCTGTTTAAACTATATTATAAGCATATTAAAACAAGATCAAAAGGGCAGCATAATAACACTGATACCCAAAATACACCTACTTGCAAAAACATCTGTGCACAAAGTACATACAGGTGTTACAGTGGTTTGATGTTGAAACCATCAGGTATGTGAGGATGCATCAAATTTTAATGAGTACCCCCCACACATATGCAATTAACTTGAATAACCACTACGCATGTCCACCATTTAACCTCTATGCATATAGACCACATTGCCTAGTAGTGTGTTGGTACCCCTTGTGCTGCCAGAACAGCACTCAAGGCATGTATTCCACTAGACATTTTGAAGGTGTGCTGTGGTATTTGACACCAAAATGTTGACAATTCCTGAACCATATTTGCTTTGAGGTAGGGAGCCTTCCCCCCTGAGAGAGGCCACAGCCATCAGGGAATAATGTTTCCATGAAAAGGTGTACATCTGAAACAATGCTTAGGTCGGTTATATGTGACACACCCAGATGGGGTAAGCTTGCCCAAGTTGGAGTTCAAGATTTAAAAATCCTAACAGCCCTGATTTCAATGTCCAATTTGGGATTAACAATTATTAACACTTCCCAATGTTTTTATTACTGCATTCAAGCATTGATGCTTGAATGCATAAAACCCAAAGAAACACAGTGCTATTTGTTTATGTTTCCAACAGCAGTGAGCAACACAATTAACAAATCCTTCTAGTGTTCTAACTCACTGCAGGGACAAGCTCACCTAAGATCCAGCCTCGAAAATTGAAACAAATTAAACGCAACATACATAATGTTATGATTGGGTCACGGCTGCAGCTTTTGAGTTGCACTTAAGTTCTTTGGTGTGGCGCATATGTGCTATATTTATGAGACCTTGTGATGCTCATACCACAGAATATCTTGAAGCCAGGAGTATGTAACAGACAGTATGTAAATACTGTCTGTGTTGATGAAGATTCACTCATTCCAGAATTATATTTATATGGAGCCCAAAGTGCAACTGATTGCATGACCTAATTTGTTGTTCATTTGGATAATACTTATTGTATTACTTAAGGACCTCATACAGCATTAAATTTATATTTCCAGATGGTCAGGTGACCCTAGAATACAAAAAAAAAAACAATGAGATGGTGATGAGACTTCATAAGTGAAATACCTTCTCTTGGCGCAGTTGAACAATGTGAGTTCCACAAAGTTGATCCCAATACACGTGCACTGTCCAGCGCCAGAGTGGATCATCAGTGACACAAATACTTTAAAGATGTTCCACAAAATTTGTTTAATTTCACCACACGTAGGCCTGCCTAACACATGATTTTTCAATATGCCAGTGAACATGGCAACATAAGAAACAGCATGACAGCAGTTTTAGGCATGCATCTTTCTAATTCTCTGAAACTGAGGTATGACTATTAGATGTTCAGGAATCTACCTGCAACACCACCAATCCAACATTTTCACCCAGGATTGCCTGTTCTAGACCTACCAAATCCTTTCATATATAAGGACTTACACACCTAGCTAGCCTGCCTGTGTGCCAAATTATTTCTAATTTGGAGGATTCTAGCCTTTACTTTCTGTCCATTTTGTATCTCTTCTGAACTGGATTTGACTATAAATGGACCCACACTTTGGTAGCATTTGTTCTACACGCACACACACGACTGTGTCCCTGCGTGCGTGTGCGTGTTTGGTATTTATTCTCACGCTGAGCTCCGAAGAGGGCTGCCCTTGTGCGGACTGATCCCGAGGGCGTGTTCACTCCGTTTGCTCAGCACACAAACAGAGAGCGCACCCAGGAAAACTTTTCCCTTCACTTCTCCCAGATGGAACAAGTGCAAGCTGTCAGATAAGGTAATACACATTTCCACCTCATTTTAGGCGTATGGGTGTGCTTTAAAAAAATAAGTTTTAGAGACAAGAGATTAGGTGAGGAAACGACGCGACAGGTGTTCATTCACGTCGTCTTTATGAGGATCAAAACGTTGCTCTAGCATCTTTTTTTTTACTGATACATGATTATAGACGTAGGATAAAATATCAGAGTTTTATTTTAAACCGGTCATTTAATTTTTATATATGGTTTTAAAACATTTAAGCATTTTGAAGCGATAGAGAAACTTGACGAGAATAATCAAAAGTCTGTTAAGCAACATGGCAATGGTAGTGATGTTTGCGGAAACTGTTTTTTTTTGTTGCCTATTTGTTTTCCAGGCAAACCGTCTGCGCTTACGCAAATTACACACAAGTACCCGAGCAAAACACAAGTAACGTTTTGCAACAAATAAGACGTTAAAACCTTTTTAACATTAGCCGACATGAGGGCTGATACTACATTAGATCTGTTACTGTAATGTGTTTTAAAATTAAATTTAAAGTGTTACTTAGCAATCCATTAAATATACTGAAATTTTGTACCAGGAGGGGATGAAAGCCGTTGCAGGTTGCAGACACAGCATGTCCCCTCACCCACTGATGCCCATAAAGCACATGAAAGACTGAGCAGTGGCTTGGGGATAACTTGAGACCAGTGGCAGTTTTAAAATAGGGCATATGGTTCACCCCCTAGGGCGGCATGGTCTTGGGGGCGTACATGTGATTAGAGTAAAAAAACAATCTCTGAGTAGCATCTGGAGTTTTCTATTGCTTATTGCTGTTCAGTCAATGGAAAATAGGTGTCCCCTGTATGGTGCACAGTTTACAAAATGTATGAAAATATGGCCGATTATAGTGGTAACCAATGACTTGAATTTGAGGTCTGCTTTGCAGCGTCCAACTTCATTGTCATTTAATAGATCTGGACTGCACTTCATCATCTAAAGGTCACCGTGATTGATCAAATGGACTAGAGGCGTAACACTGCAAAGAGAATAAAGAAGTCTTTGTGAAAAACAAATAAAAAAAGAGCTGTGGGGGGATAGGGGTTGTTCGCCTGGGTTGCCATTCAACCAAGAACCACCACTGTTTGAGATGCCGCTTTCCATAAACGACTTGTTTGTTGCTACCCTTGAAGTGAAAATTTTGCTGCAGTTTGAATGTGCGAACAAATGAGGACTTGGCTTCTGCTATGTTTTATGTTTGATTGATTTTTAGCTTTGCTATTATCAGAAAATCCAAAAGCTGAAAGGCTGCTAAAGATGCCTTTTCCCCAATGTTTCAATAGATCAGCAAAGGTTTTTCAAAAGTCTGAGTCGGTAATTGGTAAATTGAGAGTTCTCAGTTCTTGTTGACTGTACTATCTAAACAACGGCAAGCCCTGCAAATGCCATTTGATTTTACGGTGCCTATAAATGTGTATGATATATTTGTTTCTGTCAGTTTTCTTACTGAAATTTGATATTGTGTTTCTTTTATTCCTTACGTTGGTTACTTTCTTGTCTTTTCCATTTTAAGAGTAACTAAAAATATAAACCTCTCTGTCTACGTCTTCTAGTCTAAGTTCCTAGACTCCAATTAACTTAAATCAGAATTAGGCCAGTAATTCCAGCAGACATTTTTATGGTTACAGGCACTCAGTTTAATTGTACCGCTGATGTATAGACAAGTAGGAAACAAAGAATAAGAATAGAATAGGAAAAAAACAGGGGCCTTAATCAGTTTCAATTAGAAACCATACCGTGTGTAATTTAGGTTTAAGTTTAAGGTGTTTGAAGAAAGAGTAGAGTTTTACTCAGAGTTTTTGGTTTCAGTACAGCTGAAATCATTAAGCTCAATCAACGCAGATTATCGCATTCATGAGTGCAATGAAAAGCAATCAACAGAGCCCCTGTACTGCAGAAAAACCTTCTTAAAGCTTTTAAAGAATACCCAGTCAAATTTTCCAGAAAATGTAACCAGTCAGCAACAGAAAGATAGAGAGAGACAGGCTGCTTTGAATTGAACAGCTTTCCATTTGAAGCTGAAACTTCAGAAGTACTTCTGGATTTATTTAACAATCATCTATATTTAAAATTGTTGTATAAATCAAAGAGTGGTGGACTGAGTAAAAACTTTTTTATTGTATATTGTTTTTGTATTGTCAGGAAAAAAGACATTGTGTCATATTAAGCCAGGGTTTTGTAGGACCAACGTGCAAACAGGAGTGTGGGAGCCAGAAGGTGAGTTGAATATTTAATAATAACTGAACTGAAAACTTACACCATGGAACAGAGGCAGGTAGGCAGACGTGGAACAGGAAAATAGTAGCGACCTGGAGCAAGGAACTAACAGCACGAACTAGTGATGAGAACAGAAAACCAGGGAGTCTAAATACTGAGGAAGGAAGGAGAATAGACCAATAAACCAAAAGGGTTAATCAGAAAGGAATGAGAAGCAGCTGGTGGAAGAGAGACTAATTAACACACGATGAGAAGGGAGTGCAGGGCAGTAACAGAAAACATCGAAATGAACTGAAATAATAAACAATGAGATTGCTAAAGGTAACATGAACAGATCTACAGGAAAATATAAACTAGAAACATCTAATCTATTGTAATGCAGGAAGAAAAAAACACCCAAACACCAGAATTATTCTAACAACCTAAATGAACTGAAATAAAGCAAATGAAGAACATAGCAGTGCAGGGAAGGTAAACAATATTCAAACTCAAACCTCAAACACAGGGAGATTACGACACTTTGACACAGCTAAAATTAGGAGATGATAAATTTTTTAAAGATTTTTACAGTAAATATTGAGTGGCTATAATTTAGACACACAAAAGAACACTGTCCTCTCAGCTGATATCCTACTTGTAAATTTTTTAACCCAGTTTCAATGTTTTAACAATGCTATTAATGTTCCTTACAACTATGCATCGAATAGTCTTTATGTTTGCTGGGGTTATTTAATGACTGGAAATGTTTTAACCAGCAAAATAATTGGTAGAAATCGTATCTATGGTTTCCCTTCCATCCCGGATGTCTGCAGGGAGGATATGATGGTCACTAATCTGTTGGGCAGGTTGTTGTTCTCCTCCTATTGTAGATTGTTAAGGAAAATAACACACCGTAGTGACGTGACATGACCCCCTCTGTGCTCACCCAGAGCTTACAGAATGGTCAGCTGAACTTTAGCTCCAACTCTGCAAGGTGTCACTTTAAAACAAGGCTGAGGCTCAAGGTCAAAGTCCGCAAAACGGCATCGGTAGAGAAAGATATTTTCTGTGAAATCCTCCTGCAATTGTAGTGGATATAAAGTGGATATATTAGATTGTTCTAAGTTCTGTATTGCATGCTATTTAATGAGTTATGATGTTGATCCTGACAATGAAAAGAATAACCTGTGAGCTGAATCATTTTATGATGAGTTAAACGTACATAAACAATGATGCTGTAGAAGGATTCTGCTTCAAACTCTATGTGCTTTCTATGCATGTTCAATCAGAAAGCTCTGCAAAATTAGATAAATAGTTGTGTAATCCCAACCTGATGCTGCAGAATGTGTAACACAATTCAACGTAATGCAAAATATTTAACTTTTCAATTTTGATTGGACTTTGATTTTAACAGCTTGATACACCGCTGCTTCTAAAGGTTTTCTGCATCATATTATGCATAAAAAAGCTCTCTTTATAATAAAAGTGAAGCGTGATGCACAAAATATGCCCTGATGCATCAGTGAAAAGTGATGCCGTTACAACAACTTGGAAAATTGTATCTAGGAGTTGGAGAACTTAAAATTTAAGTGAGAAAATCCTCTGACAATGTAGGACAATCAGAGTTTAAGAATAAAATACTCCTGTCAGGCAGCTGCTTCAGCTGGGTCAGGACCAAAAGAAATTCATGGTTTCTCTCTAGGGAGCAGGTTTGATTCTGGGTACGTTACCATGTTGATATGCTCAAACCTCTCTTTATGGAAGGACAACACAGAGTTTTCTCAAATTCAGGATTAACATACTCGGAACCCCCTTCCTGGTCACAGGGGTGCCCATGGGAAAACAGGTGAAGAAAAAGAAAGAAAAAAGTGTTGTTTTTGTGAAGAATAATTTTAAAGTTACATTTATAAGGGATTGTTAGGGGTGCTACCAGTAAAAACACTAAATGTAAAGGTTAAAGTTTTCAAAATTTCACAGTGTGATAGTGCAATAAAAATACTTTTATTTTAGAATGTGGTGATTTTATTTTATTTATTTTTTTACCAGAGAAGTACAGATGTTTTGAATATTTTGTGATTAAAATATTTTAGGCTGATATTTTGTGATTCTAGATCATTAAAGATAAAGCAATACTTTTATTAGTCTCGTTCACTAAGAATATGTAACGTGCTTTCTGTGGGACTGGACAGCAATTTCCCCCTCCCTTTATTGAACAACTTACCAATTTGCACCTCTGGTTTTTGTTCTGTCTCGCCTATTTATACACAAATATTTTCCTAAAAAATGCTGTGGGTTTCCAGACCTTTAATCTCTCCTCGCCCTGTGCTCAGAAGCCGTGTATAGTAATCAGTTCATGCTCATATACAACAACAAATTAAATCACTAATTAATTCACACAATGTCATTTTTCTGAAAGATCCTTGCAGATCAAGCATAATCCAATTAACAGTACAGTACTTTAAAAAATGTTTTTAATTCCTTAAACAACCCCTTTAAAATACAAACAGGACATGATGTCATTCCTAACAGTAACATTTATTTGTTTAAGGATAACATTTATCTGTTTCCCAGGTATGGCGGAGGAGCGGGTTGACTCATCTCTCGATCTGAGCCACCTGACGGAGGAGGAGCAATCCTCCATCCTGCAGGTCCTGCAGCGTGATTTGGAGTTGCGTAATCTCGATGAAGGTCGTATAAGGTCAGTCGGGGATGATTATTTTACTGAGGATTGCCTATACCTGCTTTTCCGTGCAGGGTTGCAGGAGAGCTGGTGACAATCTCCAGTCTATCCCCAGTCATTGGGCAAGAGGTGGGGTACAACCTGGACAAATCACCAGTCCATCACAGGGCAACACAACGAACAAACATGCATGCACAATCTCATACGTAAGGGCAATTTAGGGAGACTATGGGAGGAAGCCAGAGTACCAGGAAAGAACCCATGCATGCACACGAAAAACATGCTCCATGCAGAACGACTGGCAATTGAACCCAAGACCTTCCTGCTGCAAGGCAACAGTGCTACCAACTGCACCACCGTGTAGCCAAATTTGTTGTTCTTAGTCTTAATATTTGATTTTTGAATAACAAAATAGAATTCTTTGTAAATTCATTTTGCTATTGTTCAATGTTTTATGTCCTTTTATAAAAAGATTGTCTGATTTCCCCAAAAAGGAAATTTTTTTTATCATTTGAGAGACAATCTGAACATGTTCTAAACAGATCTAAACATGCTACTTCAAAAAATGAAAAAGCATACATTTATGACATTCAGAAACTAATATGTACGAGAATTTCGATCCCATATGTTTTTTAAACTTAAACAGTAACAGTTAAATTCATGATGAAACTTTGTATGTGCTTCCAGTGCTGAATCTAATCATAGAGGCAGATATGCTGATAAATTAGATCTTCTAATAGCTTCTTTCGGCACTGGCACAGTTTGCCAACAATTGAACAAGTCGTGTGTGGATTTAGGGAAAATTCCATCTATATTCAATTCAATAAGAAAAAAAAAACATTATTAATCCCAATGGCAAATTAAATATCCTTTTAACTAGTATTATGTATGCTTCTTCAAAGAGTCGTTGTAGGTGTGATGGCTGTGGGCTAGAAAGATCAATATTTTTACAGTCAAAGCAAATAACTCTGAGTTGTCAGCAGTCCTATGAATGAAGACAGTCATGAGTGGCGTTCACTTACTTCCAGAACTTTGAACTGAATGATGCTGTTTTGTTCCGGTGTATTTGAAGGGAGCGCAGCTCATCCTGGCGACACAAAACAGTGTTTTCTATTCTTTGCATTTTTTAGGGAGCCAACTTTTGATACTTTTTGCAGAAAAGAGTCACATCATTTTCATTCCAAGACAAAAGCTTGGTGACTGCAGTGTGTCTGAGTGTGCATAGACACAGGTGAGATTTTGCTGTTACATGCATATGTACAGGGGTTGGACAATGAAACTGAAACACCTGGTTTTAGACCACAATAATTTATTAGTATGGTGTAGGGCCTCCTTTTGCAGCCAATACAGCGTCAATTCGTCTTGGGAATGACATATACAAGTCCTGCACAGTGGTCAGAGGGATTTTAAGCCATTCTTCTTGCAGGATAGTGGCCAGGTCACTACGTGATACTGGAGGAGGAAAACGTTTCCTGACTCGCTCCTCCAAAACACCCCAAAGTGGCTCAATAATATTCAGATCTGGTGACTGTGCAGGCCATGGGAGATGTTCAACTTCACTTTCATGTTCATCAAACCAATCTTTCACCAGTCTTGCTGTGTGTATTGATGCATTGTCATCCTGATACTCGGCACCACCTTCAGGATACAATGTTTGAACCATTGGATGCACATGGTCCTCAAGAATGGTTCGGTAGTCCTTGGCAGTGACGCGCCCATCTAGCACAAGTATTGGGCCAAGGGAATGCCATGATATGGCAGCCCAAACCATCACTGATCCACCCCCATGCTTCACTCTGGGCATGCAACAGTCTGGGTGGTACGCTTCTTTGGGGCTTCTCCACACCGTAACTCTCCCGGATGTGGGGAAAACAGTAAAGGTGGACTCATCAGAGAACAATACATGTTTCACATTTTCCACAGCCCAAGATTTGCGCTCCTTGCACCATTTAAACCGACGTTTGGCATTGGCATGAGTGACCAAAGGTTTGGCTATAGCAGCCCGGCCGTGTATATTGACCCTGTGGAGCTCCCGACGGACAGTTTTGGTGGAAACAGGAGAGTTGAGGTGCACATTTAATTCTGCCGTGATTTGGGCAACCGTGGTTTTATGTTTTTTGGATACAATCCGGGTTAGCATCCGAACAACCCTTTCAGACAGCTTCCTCTTGCGTCCACAGTTAATCCTGTTGGATGTGGTTCGTCCTTCTTGGTGGTATGCTGACATTACCCTGGATACCGTGGCTCTTGATACATCACAAAGACTTGCTGTCTTTGTCACAGATGCGCCAGCAAGACGTGCACCAACAATTTGTCCTCTTTTGAACTCTGGTATGTCACCCATAATGTTGTGTGCATTTCAATATTTTGAGCAAAACTGTGCTCTTACCCTGCTAATTGAACCTTCACACTCTGCTCTTACTGGTGCAATGTGCAATCAATGAAGACTGGCTACCAGGCTGGTCCAATTTAGCCATGAAACCTCCCACACTAAAATGACAGGTGTTTCAGTTTCATTGTCCAACCCCTGTACATAGACAGTGTTTGTAGGGACCCGATATTCACAACTTATGTTTCTTGCCCTAGTTTCACAATGGATTTTATAATCTCAAAGCATGTGCTTTAACAAACCTAATGGATTAAACTAATTATTTTTTTTTTGCACCTAAATTTTGTTGTTTCAAGAAGGGAGTCTTCAAGTGGGTTTTGCAGTTACAGGAGAACACCATTTGATTTCTTGTGTGATGGTGAGGAAAACAATTTGTGCTTTTTATATAGTGTATGCAGAGAGATTGTTTCAACAGCATAAGAATGAACATGTGTGCCATATTTCCTTAGAATTTGATCGAGAGGTAAAAGGTAAAAGGAGGCCTGAAATATAGCCCTGGGGAAGACCACTGGTAACTCGTGAAGCGTGTTATCTGATTATTGATAAAAATCTAAGAGGTACAATTTAAGGCATGTGATAAGCCAGTAATTTCAACTTATTCTAAGGTCACTAGGACATCATCAAGAGAAATTGTATCAAAAGCAGAACTTAGATTGTGTTTGACCTATCACCAAAACACTGATATCTGCATCTGCTTTTATTCAGCATCAGAGTGTATGTAAAACAGACATTTGAGCAGTTTGGCTCGAGACACCGAAAAAAGAGGGAGGACTGTGCCTTGTGTCTGGGAGAGCTTTAAAACAAGGCTGAGGCTCAAGGTCAGGGTCCAGGAGAACTGAACGGAGGATGAGGCTGCAACTTTAAGCATGCTGTGATTAATTTTAGACTCATTTTGCTTCTTCACAATAAAAGCAAAGAAATTATCTTTCAAGAAAGAAGCTGTGTTGAAAATTTGGCCATAATAAAATACAGTTTATGTGCAAAAGAAAACAGGAGGGAACAAAATGTATGTAAATAAGCAGATTGCAAATGCCGCATTTAGACAGTTGATATCCTAATAGGTGAATTACGTAACTTAATTCATAATTGTTTATGTGGTGAACTATGGACATTAATTCATAATTCATAATAATGGTCTAGGTGAGGTAAACCTAGTAACTCATTAAGTGTTAAGAGGGAACTGTGCTAAATTACTGACTGCCCACTTTTGTTGAACTTTAAAAAAGTTATACATATTATTTTGAAAGAACTTAGCTGTTAACTAAGGACAAAATGACAACAGCAACTGTTTCTATTGTAACCTTCTTGTGAAGGAACAGTTCTGTAGGTTTCAGTTTTATCTCGATTTTGTGTCAATGCTGCAGGAACCTTGAGCAGACAGAGAAAAACCCATCACATCTGCACCTCCTCTCTGGAGAATGGTTCATCGAGGAGTGCAGTAAACGTCATAGCAGGTGGAGTTCAGGCTGTGACCTTATTCGGGCCTCCATACGCCATAGAAAGACAAAGAGCAGAGGTGAGTTTTCAGTCAGTGTGGCACCAGTTTTTCTACTGCTGCAGGCATATCTATCTCAGTGATAGTTCTCTGGTTGTTACGATGGTAACAGATGTGAACCTGGATGAAGTGTTCATTGAAGAGAAGGAGGAAACTCCCTTGAACAACGTCCCCGCTGAGGCAAAGGAAAGACTGCAGGAGAAAACAGAAGAGGAAAGCGAAGGGTTAGTTAGAGTACTTTTCAAATTAAAAGCTCTGCTTGCAATAATTGGAGAAACATTTTTAATATTAAACTTATGTTTCCAGGAATGACGAAAATATGAAACCTGACTTCACACTTTTAAATAATACAAACAGTTCTTCTCCATCCAAAGGTATGAAAAATATCTCCAAAGTCCTTTGTGCATCACCGATGCCTCTGAGTAACATTGTCCACGTTATTCTGCTCACAGAGTGTGAAAAGAGAAGTAACGGCCACTTGGAAGAATCTGAGGTGATTAGACTACCCGCCTACACTCACACAGTATTATGACTAACTGCTTCGGTAAACAGTGTTCAGCTAGCCTGGTTTCCATCTTCTGACACTGAGTCAATATTTGACATTATGTGAAAGTATATGTCAAAGTTGTTCCCTTCTGAAACTTTTGGATTGTTTGAAGGATGATATTTATACAACAGCAAAATGAAGCATTTGGGCCTCACTATGTTCTCATGAAAAGGTCTCAGCAATGTGGTCTTATTAGTAGTAAGGTTTTTTTATATGTGTAAACAGCTGTGCTCAACCTGGGGTAAGTTTACCTGGATTTACTCCACTATTTTGGAGATTTTATTATTTACAGCACCCTCCATATGTAATGTGTATAAAAAAAGAATTTAACAAACATATAATAAAATCTTTAATTTAAATATGGCTATATTTATTTATTGGTCGAGAAATCTATCATTAAGAAAACATTTTTTTCATTGCCTCATTTATTAAAGGTACACCGTTTCAGGTAAAGTTGTAGTAGCATTAAGCAAACCACACATTTTTCTGTTTGTGATGGTAGTTTTTTTGGTATTGCTCCCAGACTTTTCTTGATGTGTGTGGTAGGAAGATAAATATGGACCCCCATCCAGCCTAGTTTGTTTCAGTTTTAGTTGTTTTAAACTTTGTAATTATGACTGTAGTAATTTCCCCATATCCAACTTCTGACTTATCAACAGATCAAGACAACATGCATTAGCCCTACTTTAATGGTATATTCAGTTTTTCCCGTTTTGAGGAGGAACTAAAATAAATGGGCAACATCATATTAATACCTGAGGTAAAAAGGATGCCAGGGATTATTTAATCAAGGATTACATTTTAAAAAGGAAAGTATAAATGTATAAATAACTTACTTGCTTTTATTTTATAGTAGTTGTTATTTTTTATTTGGGAAATAATCTACTGCAACAAAAAGGATTCTTTTAGTTTAGGGATTTTTACCTCCGATAAATGTGGACGATGATATAAAAGTCCCACATTTCTACTCTTTACTGAAGTAAGGAACTCAGTAAGTCAGAGTTCCAGAACAACACCATGCATACTTGGACTGATCTGACATCATATTCCATTGTAAACTCATCGTGCATATATGACAATTCAAAAAAAAGATGTTCTTTATTTTTGAGAGCAAAGTGTACCAGTCAAATTCCTTGTTTGTCTGTACAAACTTGGCAATAAAGCTGATTCTGATTCTTCTGAAACTGAACTGGAGGCACAATGTACAGAATGCCCTGGGGTCTGATAGTTTCTGAAATTATTGTGTACCTGTTTTTGTTCCCTTTTGAAAGGTACACAATAATTTCAGAAACTATTCAGAAGACCCCATGACGTTCTGACCATTGTCCAAATATGTGTATTTTGACAAAATATGACCTTTTGTTTGAGAACTAAATCGCCCTGTTAATGTTTTCATGTAGGAAGACTTATTTGTGGGTCTCAACGGGGATTTGGACTCTTTTAACAGCAGCCTGACGGAGCAAGATCCAGCTTCTCTGAAAACCAGCAGCTCCAACGGCAGCCTCCATTCGAGCTACACGGTACACACACACTCTCGCACCGGACACACACAAATGATCAGCTGACGATCAGAGCGACGCTAGATGACTCGGCTCAGGAGAGTGACGCAAGAGCTCTCTTCTGCTCTGTGATTATGTTCGTGTGTGTGTTTGTGTTTGTTGCAGCTCAGTGGAAGCATGATGAGTCTGTTCAGCTCGGGGGATTTTGGAGTGGTGGAGGTGAGGGGCCGTATCCAGTACTCGCTGGTTTACGACAATCACAGTGAGGAGCTGCAGGTGAGAGTGTATCGCTGCGAGGACATCGCTTCAGCTCGCAAGAACCGTTCCGACCCGTAAGCAGTTGAATTTTCATGTGACTAGCTTCAAATTGGCAGTGGCACAATGAACATGTGTGTGTGTGCATGTTTTGCAGATATGTAAAGACCTATCTTTTGCCAGACAAGTCGAATCACAGCAAGAAGAAGACGTCAGTCAAGAAGAAAACACTGAACCCAGTCTATGATCAGACGCTCAGGGTGAGATGCTCTCTCATGCACACATTGCATAACATGCTAACTGTATTCAGTGTCCCTCATAATCATTCCAAAGCAGCCATGGTTTACCTTCTTTGTTACAAAATGAGGGATTCCCTAAGACTTTGTCCTGCACTGCTTACAGTTTGACTATGATTATGTTGTTTCAGTATAAACTGCGTATCGGGGAGCTGCGCAGTCGGACTTTGAACCTCTCAGTGTGGCACGCCGAACCTCTAGGAAGAAATATCTTCCTGGGGGAGGTGGAGGTGGCTCTGGGGCTGTGGGATTGGACCTGCATGCAGCCTCTGTGGCAAGATCTGCAGCCACGGGTAGGGAATCCCTTATGCTCAATGAACTCCACGCAAATAAAATTCTTCTGCAATATTTCAATCAAAAAAATTAAGCGTTTTATTTAAAGTTGCTTGTCTAGACCCTAAAAGACACAGTATAACAGTTAAAATACCGAATTACAATATGCTGTTAACTTCACCAAAGATTTGAACGTCAAAAAACAACATGAAATGTACACATCACAGCATTTGAATAAAATGGAGGCATTTTAAGGCAACACCTCAAACACACCATGAAAAAACTCTAACGAGATCCACTAAGACATGAGGAGGAGTTTTGTAGATCTCCACACATTTGGTTCAACCTTGGGTATGAAGCCTGAAGGTGCCATGCTCAACTGTTATATGAAGGTATGAAGCCCATGGGAATATCAAGTCTTCATGCTGTTAAGAAGGGAGACAGCTTTTGTGTTGAAGCAGGTTTCATAAAGTTTAGATTGTAAATTGTTGGTAATCCTAGTTGACTTAAAATGGGAAACCATTTGATGTCTTTTGTGATGGGGAGGAAAACAATTTGTGCTTTTTATATAGTGTATGCAGAGACATTGTTTCAACAGCATAAGAATGAACATGTGTGCCATATTTCCTTAGAATTTGATCGAGAGATAAAAGGTAAAAGGAGGCCTGAAATATAGCCCTGGGGAAGACCACTGGTAACTCGTGAAGCGTGTTATCTGATTATTGATTAAAATCTAAGAGGTACAGTTTAAGGCATGTGATAAGCCAGTAATTTCAACTTATTCTAAGGTCACTAGGAGAACATCAAGAGAAACTGTATCAAAAGCAGAACTTAGATTGTGTTTGACCTATCACCAAAACACTGATATCTGCATCTGCTTTTATTCAGCATCAGAGTGTATGTAAAACAGACATTTGAGCAGTTTGGCTCGAGACACCAAAAAAAGGGGGAGGACTGTGCCTTGTGTCTGGGAGAGCTGAAGGAAGAGGAAAACATGCTGTGAATTTTAAATAAGGTTTTACATAACCTTGGTCTGTCTCAGCTCCCACACATCTGAGCCTTTATCCATTATTTTGTTTTTATCATTTGATTGTTTTTATATAGGTTTATCTGAGTCCAGAGTCTATCAGCATCAGGGGGAACATCATGCTGTCTATCAAATTTGTGCCTGAGGGGTTTGAGGGTAAGAAGAATAAACCTGTCCTGCTTCAACACCACAAGTGTTGTCGCATTCTGTGTGGATATAAAAGTATGCATGTATATATGTTTTGTGTTCAGGTGACGGTCTGCCTCTGACAGGAGAGGTTCACATCTGGCTCAGAGAGGCTCATGGTCTCCTTTCTAAGAAAGGAGGCGCTATAGACTCCTTTGTAAGAAGGTGTGTCTGCTCTGCAATATATTTCCTTTTAGCTGGTCAACATTCCTAATGTACAGCACACACCACGCTCATTGGAACCGCTGGTAAAGAGGATGCCAACAAAGTTTTCTTATATTTTAACAGTTCATGATTAAAATAGTTATTTTATCTCTCAGCCAGCCTTGTTCTAGTACTTTTATTAATTTTTTACTATCCCTCTGACTAGATATGGACAAGCTTAGATGAATACTATTATCTTGTAGCCTTTTCCTGGCTTATAAAGATGCTTATAACGATTCTACACAGATGCCTTACTTCAATGGCATGTTCTTCTGTCTTACCCATTGTGAAGAGTAGCTTAACCAATGTTGGTCAGTATTTTTTTTTTTTTTTACCAGGGGTGCTTTTCTTTTCACCATTAGTCTGGTGTTGATGCTCTTTTAATTGTCTCTCTCTACACATCAAAATCAAGCTACATTCTCCCAGATGTCAGTCGACAGAGCGGTCAAAAGACACGGGTGGTGAAGCACTCCATCAGTCCAACATACAACCACACCATGGTCTATGACGGCTTTCAAACCAATGACCTGAGGGAGGCCTGTGCTGAGCTCACAGTCTGTCAAAGAGATGGTCTAAAGACGAATATTCTGGGAGGGGTTCATCTGAGCTGTGGAACAGGTGAGAATCTTTGTACTTTTTATAGTTTTAGTCAAATTTATACTGAAACAGCTTTCTACCACCATTCAGTCCTTAACGTAGACGAGAAAAAGCTTTGTATCCACACGCAAGTTCAGACTTTCACTCAGACATAAACTGCAATTTTACAGTCGTGATATTTTAAGAAGAATACAGGTATGTTTTGCTGAAAGGTATAATGGTTGAGAAAAAAACTCATTTGAAGACCTAAACTTAGCATCTAGGAAAGTTTCTGAAATTGTTTCCCTCCTTTTCCTCAATCCTGGCTAGTTCCACCTTTGTGTAAGCAAAATATCCTAATGATGTCTTGCAGTCACCAGAACAGCAGCATTTGTTCCATCTGGAAATGTGACATGATGGGACATAAACTAGTTAGGCTTTATAACACCACCAATAAACACGATCATAAACACAGATGCAAGTTTTTCATGGGCTTCATTTTGCACTTTGCACACAAGAATTTCAAATATTTCAGAAGGTGTTGTGACCCGAGGAAGGCCACATCTGGTGGAGCTCAAGGTTAAAGAAGCATCGTCTTGGAAAGTGCTGCGAGAAAGTTTTTGCTCTCTTACAGATTTCTTCTGTTTTTGCTTTTTTTTTTTCAAATATCACTCACTTTCAGATCATAAAACAAATTTTAATATCAGACAGAGATAATTAACTGTGATTAGACGCATTTTTTGGAAAGCCGATTAAGTTTTATTAGTGACACCCAGGCCTGATTACTGCCTCACTTGTAGAATCAAGAAGTCTTTTTGAAAATATGTGTCCTATTCCAGCTGCATAAAAAAACTAGCATTTCTGAAAAAAACAAAACAAAACTAAAAACATCATCCCGATAGTCAAATAGTGTGTTGGTGCTGCTTTGCTACTTCAGGACCTGAATGACTTGCCATTACTGATGGAACCATGAAGGACCATGTTGGACTGATTCTGTTTTTTCCTTTATTACATACTGTAGCTGTTTTATAATTCTGTCTAAATGGTATGATTTGCTGTCTGATCATATACACAGACATATTGCAGATGTTAGGATACCTATTTTTCTTTTCTTCATGTGTTCTGAGATGATAAGCAATTAGTTTTATCGTGAATCATCTTATGCAAAGATAACATAAATATGCACTTGTTGTTTGGACTCACGGTAAGAGTGGTCACATGTCGTGGTTGCATGTTTGCGATGATGTCCACAGCAGAAAGGCCTCCAACTTCTTTGTGTTATTTTCTAATGGCAGGTCAGAGCTATGGCGAGGCCGTCAGCTGGATGGACTCCACAAAGGACGAAGTCGCCGTGTGGACCTCCATGATCGAAAACCCAAACCGCTGGATTGATACGACACTGCCGATCAGAACTAACCTCATGCAGTGGTCTGTTTGACCAGAACATCCTGCACTCAAACCTTTATATTCATGTTCAAACTGTTGTTGGACTGATGGAAGACACCCCACCCCCACCCCCCTGTTATTAGCACATGTAACCTCTCTGTCATTATGATACACACCAACACATACACTCAAACTGAAGTCAGTACTTGTGCAATATTCTTAAAGTGTAGGAATAACTCATATGTCTGCATTTTAAAATTTATTTTGTTCATTCAGTGTTTAATCAGGTAAAAAAACACATTTGTATTCAATTGTAGTTTATTAATTAAATATGAAATGTAATCTATAAATGAAGGATTGTTCACATTTACTATGGCCTGAAGCATAAAAATAAAAATGCAGTTTTTTAGTGGATAACAGCAGACACAAAATTTTAACATTGTCTTCCTGCTTGTTTAAAGGTGTTTACATTCCTGTCAATCATCTTTGAGCCTGTAATTAAAGAAGATTGTTTTTTTATTTTATTAGTGATTCATTTGTAAACGTCTCAGAGAAATATTTTTGAATCATTCTGCTGCAATGTTGTAGCAGCTTGTTCCCATCTTTTGTTTGAACCTGATAATAACTTTTTGCAACCAAATTATATATATGACTATGGACAATAAGGTTAGGAGCCTAAAGTGAAGACAAGGTACTGCGATGTTATACTTTTAATGAAAAGGTTTTTAAATATCCGCCTTAATTTCTGTTTTTCTTTTCAAAGGGACAGTGGATGACAGAATCATAGTCTGAGCCCCCTGCAGGTGTCCTCCAGCAGATGGCAGTGACAGGATTTTTGCTCCCAGTTGAAATATCAGACAGAACATTTTGGTTTGAAAAACTACTACTCTGCAAACGTTCATGGCTTTTTACTGGGTTAATTGAATCTCATGTCAGGTTTTAAGACTACTAGCACATTTTGGTTCAAAATCAGTAACTTCAGTTTTAATCCTAATATAATAATAATTTAAATAAATCTAGTATTTGTTTCTTTGAACTGGTTTACCCTCATCCTTAGTCTTAAAACCATGAGAAAAGAAAAGAAACACCCTGATCTTTTTACCTATGCATTACTTTCTTTCACAAAAGAATAATAAATAAGCATAAAAAGAACCATGGTATGGCTTAATGAATGTTTAATTGTACATTATATATGTTCTTTGATGGGCATTATAATGCTGTGTCTGTTTGCGTAAAACGAGTCAGTGACAACTGATGACATACTGGCTTTTTGAAGGACTTTTCCATTTCAGCATGAAATATTGAACCACTACCTGTTGTGACTTGTCGTAAAGTGCCAATGGATAGAAGTAAGCTCCTATCACTGGTTATAGAATACAAACATCAAGAACATAATGGCAACACTTGCATGAACATAATGGCAACACTTGCATGCTCAACACCCATTATAGTATGTTTTATCCATATGACAACTGTGTTTTATATTTTCTTACATTTATTTTAAATGTGTGATTTGCAACCTTTTTGAAATGTGTTTTGACCAGTCACTTATTTGTTTCACTACACACCAAAGGATCCAGACCCTTCCAACACTGCAGATCTCCCTGAACACATCATTGTTTGGGTGATATATGGTGGCAGGGTCATGCTATGGGGATACTCTTCTTCAGTTGGGAAATCGGTCAGAGTTGATACGAAGCTAGGTGAAGCTAAATACAGAGATATGCTGGAATAAAACCTCGGAGAGGCTGTAAAAGGCTTAAGATGAGGGCACAGTTCCCATCTTCCAGCAGGACACAAACCAAAGACATACAGCCAGAACTAAAATGAAATGCTTTGGATCAAAGCATAATTATGTGACAGAATAGCCAAGTTAAAGTGCAGACTTCAATTTAGAACCTGTGGCAAAACTAAACAAAATGTATGCTCAAATATGATCTCCATTAAATCTAATGGAGCCTGAGTTATAGCTTGTAAAGAAGAGGCAGAAATTGAGTCATACCCTAGAGGAACTACAGCTGCCATTGCAGCAACTTGTGGGAAAAAAAAGTCTTAAGTTTGCATTGCACACAAGAGCTTCAAAGTTGCAGTACTATCCCGATATGCTAGGGGCCTTCGCTGTTGCCATGGCGACGCCACGTCAACAACGCCCCCCTCCAAATTAAAACAGAGGTCTCACTGAGCGACGTTAAACGCGGAGCAGCTGTTCAAAATGTTGCAAATGTCGGCAAAGAGCAGGAAGGCGACACAAGCCCAGGCTGAAACCCTCGCGAAAAAGGTGGAACATTGTGAGTTGTAACAATTCATCGTTTAATAAACTACTTTCTTGCTCGTCTACTTGGATTTTGTTAAAGTTTCGCCAATAATCTCAAAATTACACCAACTAATACGCTTCAGAACCTCAAATAACATCGTTATTTTCATTCTGCTAGTCACTAAAATAGAGATCGAGTGTCTGATCCAGACGTTTAACGTCCTTCAGGCTGAGCAGGTCGGCCGAGGTAAAGCAGCACACGGCCTGGACAGATGGAGGTTTAGAGGCATCCTGCAGAACATCTTTGGGATGACCAATGCCATGATGATGGACGGAGGTACTGCGTCGCTCTGGTTGGACATTTTCTGCGGTTTTTAGCAGGATTAGTTATGATCGAAATCTGATCAGATCTTTCTAGGCATATTATAAAACAAAAATCCACATTTTTAATAGAGATCGGTGTTTTAAGAATTTAAACAACTTCAAAAAATTGTTTAATGTCTAAGAAGATCACAAGGTTTGTTACAGATTTTCTGCCCTTCAGTTTTCAGGAGTTTTGACAAAGATGGTGATGGTATCATTAATGTGGAGGAGTGGATCAAAGGACTCTCTGTTCTTCTACGTGGGACGCTGGATGAGAAAATAAAACGCAAGTTCCCAACTTTGTGTTCTTAACCTCATCTCCCTCTATCTAAAACGACGTCCAGACACACTGTGGAAGTCCAAAGGTGCCCCTAGTCAACAAATTATTTAAATTACAAATCAGTATTTAAATGTGCCATTAATCTGGAAAGAGTCTTCTACAAACACACTATTCGATATAGTTATAGTTTAACTGATTAATTTTCATTCAGGATTAATAAAGTATTTTTGAATTAAATTTGACCTGTCTGGCTTGTAATCTGCTATAGGATGAAAACAGTTGTTGAAAATTGGCGCTATAGGATACATGCCATTGATTGAAAAATGTATTCTAAATTTATTTCATTATGTATTAATTTATCTCTTGGTCATGTGTTTCAGTGCATCATGGTTTTATATTTTCTTTTAGACGGCCCCATGAAAGCCAGTTGAAGAACGAATTGCTCTATATGTAGCTGTGCATTTTTAGATGTTCAGGGTTCCTTTCACATTTTCCATCAAAAGGTTCCATACTTTTCCAGTCTCAAATTTCTAGATTTTTGTTTTACATTTGCTATACAATTCTGGCCATTTGAGTACAAGGCATTACCTTTGGACCTGTTTTAATAGGAGTAGTAGCCCCACAAATAATGGCACTATACGTTACCCAGTGCTTTTGTGCCATCTCAACCCACTTAGATAAACTATATATATTTTGGGCTTGTCAAACAAGGAATGGTGTATCCTAGAGTAATTGCAGATTCTTTAAACTGGTTTGTAAACTTTGGTACCTTGTTTGTAAAAATTGCTATTTTTGTTCCTTTTTTGACATTTATACTCAATTTAAGAGTCTCAGACCCAGTTTAACATGAATTTACAGTTGTCTAGAGACTAAAGGGTGGGAAAATTTTCCCTATTTTGATTTTTGAATAAGCATGCATCCAGTAAGTAAAAAATCAAAATACAGATAGGGTAAAATGTCAAAGTGTACTTGTTATATGGCAAATCAAAGAAAGCATGCCAACTTGACATAAATTTGTGTAAAACTACAGCAGTAATTAAGCAGTAACCGACTTTTACCCCTCAGAAAACAGATAAGGTCTTCAAACATTTCTCCCTCCTGTTTTCGTTTTTCCATACTTATTTAGACTTGGAAAATGATAGAAGCAAATTTCTAGACTTTTTCATTCTTTTTAAAGCTGCATAGGAAACCTGGAAATTAGGATCTATTAGAAGAAACACACTGACATTTTATTTTACGGTGCACTGCAGCACAGGAATTATAACATTAACATGACTTCCAGTTTAAATAAATATCTAATTTATGTACTTCATACATTTGATGTGTAAATAATTAGTGATAAAATCTAGAGTTATTTAATACATTCAAATTTAATTATGACATATACAAACAATAGTTTTTTTTTTTGTTTACATTGTGGCACTTTTGACACTCCATACTCTTCCAGCTGGCAATCCTTCCTTTTTTTTGCATTCCTCAGACTGCTTTCAAGTGTACGACCTGAATGATGACAAATTCATCGCCAGAGAAGAGATTTGTCACATGCTGAAGCAGAGCCTCATCAAGCAGCCTAATGAGGAGGATCCGGATGAAGGAATTAAAGACGTGGTTGAGATCACAATGAAGAGAATGGTGAGAAGATCACTGTTCAAATACAGTGGTTTGTTTGCAGTTTAAATCCTTTTATCGAAGCTTCTGGTCTGATCTATTTAAAAAAAAAAAAATCTGGACCTGAAATTATTTAACACTTGCCTCCTTCCACCCTTTAGGACCACGATCACGATGGCCTGCTGTCTTTTAAGGACTTTGAAAAATCTGTCCAACAGGAGAACCTTTTGCTAGAGGCATTTGGAACCTGCCTTCCTGACCCTACGGTAATCTTACAAATTATAGGATGCATAAAGTTTGAATTTCTGTCAGACGTTCTTAATCTGATTAATCTTTTTTTTTATCTTTCAGGGTATTGAGAAGTTTGAGCAACTTGTATTTCAAGAGCAACAAGAACAAGGAAACGACTCATATTCATGTACAATTTCAACTCTATCATGAATAAAAAGCTTAATATCTGCTTGTACTTTTCCTAACAATGGGTAAATAAATGCGATCTACAAAAAAGAGAAATATCTAGTTTCCAAAGCAGCGGTAGACATCTGTCCAGTTTATATCCGGCGACGTGGTTTTGCTTTTTTCTCAACTTGTTTAACTTCTGGAATTGATCCCACCTAAAAATTAAACAGACAGACATTGTGACAGTATATTTTTTATCAAGTCAAATACAAATAAAAATCACTGAATGACTACCTGCTTCATTGTGCTCCTGATTAGGGCAACAGTTGTGTTTAATGACTCGTCTTCCATGTCCAGTTTTGGTGGTTCCGGTAGTTTAGGTCCAATCAACGGCCCATTTTCTCCAGAAACGTTCGCTGAATGCTCTTCAGACTTTTCCATTTTGCGCTTTCTGCTTGCCAAGTGAGCGATCCTTGGAATTAATCCGACTCCAGAAACGGGACTTGAACCCAGTCGGCCTTCTGTGCCTTGGTCCCTGTTGGAGGTGGTTGGGCTGGACCCTAAACGCTCTGCTTGCGGCTGTTCTATATTAGAGAAGGAATTATGCAATGTCCCCATTTTGTCCTCTGTTGGGACATTCTGTCTAAATGAATAATGTTCTTCAGGTGGTAATGGCAAAGGAGGAAACTCTGAATACTGGCTCACCTTTAAAGCCTCTCTGGTATTTTCATTGTTAGATGTTTTATCATGTCTGGTGAGGATTTTGTTTAATGATGTTGTGGCATCTGATGATGTAGGACTCTCTTGCGTTGCTTCTGTCCTTTCTCTTTCTTTTGCTTTGGAATAAGAAAGAAAAAGAGTTTCCACAAAAGAAGGCAAAGGCAAAAAATCTGTCAAATCCTGAAAATATTTGAAACACATTTTTCTTTAAATCTGTAGAGTTAAAATATATCAACTCAGGTAATCATACCCCTATTTCGAGTTGCTCTCACTATATAACTCCTTCTATCCTGCAGCTTCAGCCTGGTGTCCTCCACCGTCTCGTACTCCGGGACATAGCATACATGCAGCACACCACCATAGAAACTCTTTTCATCCATGTTACGTTTTGCTGCTCTGAAACACGACAGTTTAAACAAACATCATTCAGCGGGTGTTCTTGGCTTCATTACAGAAGCCTCATGACCACAGTAAGTCTCACACAGTGTACCTGGCACTTGTTAGTTTCTGAAACTTGACAAGGTAGACCTCTGTAAACTCCTCAGCTGGATATTCGTCCAGGGGTCGGTACTCCTCCACGATGCCGTACAGCGCACACAGCTGGATCAGCTCCGTCATCACGCCGATGGCTGGAACCCCTTGAACCATCACGTATTGGGACTCTAAATTTATGGTGTACACCTGATGAAACAAAACAAATGTGATCAGATTGGTGGTTTACTGGTGGTTCCAAGAGTTTCTCAATGCAGAATGGGAGGAGGCGCTTTCAGTTATAAGCTTATAGTTTAAATGGCTTATGTTTTCTTGAATTATCTCTGTAGGCTTAGGCTCCTGGAAGATATACGTATCACTTTTCCTCGTCCCCCTTATTTTCTCTGGCTACTCTTCATCACAACATTTTTAAAGGCATTGTTGCCGTTACCTTAGAGTTCTCCTTTTGTTTTTTCTCTTTAGTATAATGGTGAGTCTATCTCTGACATCTGTTTGGGGAATAACATTGTGGAGCCATCAACAGAACAATTGTTGCTCTCTTTGTTTCTCTTTCCCCCAGAAAGTACTCCTAGCTCACTAATTTTGAGTTTAGCCAAGTCTTCCCTGGCAAAAGCCATTGATGGAGCCATTTCTGACATCAACTTTATGTCATCCTTTTTTTTTATTTCCCATATAAGTCACTCCTGGCTCAGTAATTTTGTGTTTAGCTGCATCTCTTTTCAGGACATAGTCATTGACAGGGCTCTTGCTGCCATTAATTATGTTTACTATTAGTCTTTCTTTCCTTGATAAAGTACTCCTGGTCCAGTGCCTTGGGGTTTGGCTGTGTCTCTTCCTAGGAAGGGCTTACTGAAGGTGCTGTTGCTTTTCTTTTTAGTAACTCTGGTTAAGCTCTTTGTTTTTCCTTCCCATAGAAAGTATACTTCATCCATTTATTCTGTTTATAGTCGTTTCTATTCCCTGGATGAAGCTATTTACAAACACCATTTCTGCCACTAACTTTGTGTACTCTGTTTTTATTTGACATAAAAAAAGGCTGCTGGCCCAGTGAGTTTGTTCAGTGTGTCTTTTATTGCAGAGGGGTTTTTTTTCCTGTTAAAATGGAGTGGTTTGTCTTCACTGTGACAACATGGTTGTTTTATGAGGGGCTGCTGAAAAGTCAACCAGGAGATGCAATCTGCTGGGCTTCCGTAGATAGATCCGATTTTACCAATTACCATTATATTTTCAACTAAAGTTTTTGAACAGCATCAAAATAATGGATCGCACGGCGTGTGATTGGATTAGATTAAAACTAAAGGGCCCAAATTTGACTTACCTTGATTCTATATAATCGCATATAGCATGGAACTGATTAATTTCTCTTCGGGATTAATAAAGTATTTTTGAATTGAATTTGACCTGTCTGGCTTGTAATCTGCTATAGGATGAAAACAGTTGTTCAAAATTGGCGCTATAGGATATACTAAATTAAAGTGAATTATTTTTATTTATTTAATCACAGCACCAAGCTGAGGCCGATTTATATATATAATATTTTATTTGTATGATGTTTGCGGTAAAGCAAAGTCTCCTTTAGCTCGGACTGTCCTAGAGATATGGATGAAATTTCCTATTCAAACCGATTTTCCTTCTTCTAAAGAAACGTAGGTTTTTACCTTAACCGCTTTGGCCTTTCTCCCGTCTCGGTATTTCGGCCGAGAAATGCAAACTCTCTGCTGTTCATGATGTTTGTACACTTCTGGGGTTCTCCAACAGTCGGATCTCTTGTTGACATGGGCCGCCATGCTTGTGGAAAAAGCTTTTCCGGCCTTCAAAATAAACACCAGACGTCATTCTTAGCGCGCCTGCGTCGACTGAAGACTCTTTCCAAACGTCTTATTTTGAAAAACACAATCTCGCATCGGCTACTTTGGTCTGGCGTCTCTACAAGCAGAGAACATCGATCGATTCGGGGTTTGTGGCACTTCTAATAGCAGCGGAGCAGCCTGTCTGGCGTTTACAGGGCTACTTTGGCAATGTGGAGAGAATGTTTGCCAGTCAGGGCATTCAACCTGTTAGAGTTGTTTTTAACAACGCTAAAAATTGCTTTCTTCACCTCCCGTCGAAGTTGATATCACACCTTTCCTTACAGGAGGTAGGTTAGCCTAGCTGGAGCCACTCTGCCGTGTGTTGTCAGTCCTGCAACACTTAAATAGTTCCTGATTTGATTCGTCTTGCTCTGTTTATGTGTCTCTTCATGCTTTACTTAGTCCTGTCATGTAATTGTAATCTCTGCATGTATGTTTGTTTGTTTTCTAGGGTACTAAACTAAATATGCCTCATGTCAGTGTTTTTTTTTATAAAGACCCGAATATCTATCCCGTTCATGTCAAAATGAGTTGATTACGTAATATATTAAATATCCTGAACAATTATTTTTCAAATAGAAATTTTGAAAAATGTGGCATGTATTCAACCTCCTTTACTCTGATAGACCTACATAAAATCCACTGCAGCCATTTTCCTTAAGAAGTCACTTAATTACTTATGAATAGTCCATCTGTGTGTGATTTCTCACAAAAAAAATCTAAACAAACTTTTTGCCCTTTATGCAAAATCCCACTTTAGGCAGAAAATGAACACTGTGCAGTCTGAAGTCTCCATGGTGAAACACGGGGGTGGGAGAACCATGGTGCTTTTAATAATTGATGGGAAGATGTATTGGGTCAAATACAGGGGAACCCTGGAAGAAAACCAGCTGCAAAAGACTTCCAGTCTGAATGAGCCTAAACATACAGTCAGAACCATAACTTAGAATTGTTTAGATCTAAGCATATTCTTGAGTTAGAAGGTCCAGTCAAAGGTCAAAGCTAAATTCCACTGACAATCTGTGACAACACTTGGAAAATGGCTGCTCACAGATGCTCTCTATCCAAACTAACGGAGCTTGAGGTCTTACAATGAGCAAAAATATCAGTTTCTAGATATTGTAGATAAAGCTGATACAGACATATCCCTAATAACAACTTTTCACTGTGGTTGCTGGAGAAGCCTGAATACTCAAATCATGCTGAAACATGTAAAAAATGGCAGATAAGTGTTTTTTTGTTTTGTTTTATATGCCATAGAAAGAAACAGACCTTAGATAAATACAACAAACTGGGTTTGTTTATTATTTTTATCAGAAGTAGAATATAAACACAAACACTAGTAAACAGCTGCTCGCATTTTTTACAGCCCATCAGGTTAAAATTCTATCGGGACATTTAAGTGCACAAGAAAATATGTTTTTTAGGAATCCTCGGGAGGTTTTGTGATTTGTTTCCTGAAACTTTGATCCCATCTTCCACCACAGCTGAGGTGCAATGATACACAAGCATAGTTTGAATTGTTGGTTCAAGCAGTATAAGATTTTTCCTGGAACCCACATGTTTTCTCTCTGTTTTAGAACCAGGCTTTGGAGCTGTCCTGGGGCAATGGATCTCCAGTGTTCCTCAGCTGGACTCAATACAGGGCGTCCTCCGGCCCAGATGGCCACAACGTGGAGCTGTGTCGGCAACTGGGAGAGAAGCTGGGCTTGAAGGATGGAGAACAAGTTGAGCCTGTTTTTGCTTGATTTGTTGATTTGCATTTACTATATAACACAAAACCCAGACATCCCTTGTTACGCAAAAGTGTGGTCTGAGTTGATCTTAATTTTGTTTTATTGATGTTGTGATTTCTAGGGTTTTCTGAGGCCGTGCCATCAAGTCTTATCTTTAAATCAGGTGTTTGTGGAACCTTTGTCGTCTGATGACTGGGAGATCTTGGTGAGTGGTGGGAGCGTTGCATCTATGTTTGAAACTCTTTCGTCCTCAAAATGGTGACAGTGCCTTGCAAAAGTTTTTTTACACTGTTGGAACAGTTTCACATTACAAACACGGCAAATCTCAAAAGTTTGCCGTGCATTTGTATTCAGCCCCACTGAGTCAAGACTTTGTAGAACCACCTTTCACTCCACTTACAACCGCAAGTCTTTTGGGGCGTGTCTCTACCACCTTTGCTGATCTACAGAAGAAATCTTTTGCCCGTCTTCTGTATAAACTTGCTGCAGCTCAGTCAGAATGGACTGAAAACATTTGGGAACATCAATTTTTAGGTCTTGCCAAACATTCTTTATTTAATTTAGGTCTGAACTTTGACTGGGCCATTCTCACAGATGAATATGGTTTGATCTAAACCATTCCATTGTAGCTCTGCCTGTATGTTTGGAGTTTAGTGGCCCTCAACCATACAATCAACTTTTACCTTGTGTTCCCCTGTATTTAGCTTCATCCATCTTCCCATCAATCCGGGGCAGCGTCTCAGCTGAAGAAAAACATTTCCAAAGCATGATGCTGCCATTACCTTGTTTCACCACAGGCATGATGTGTAGTGATAGTTTTGTGCTACACATAACATTCTGCATTTTGGCCAAAAAGTTCAATTTTGGGTCTCCTTTGATCAGAGCGCCATGTTCCACATGTTAGCTGTGGCTTCTACAAGGGTTTTGGGAAGCTGCAAATGGGATGTCTGATGGCTTTCTTTCAACAATGTTCTTACCATTTTGTTTTTACCACTCAGACATAAAGGCCAAAATTTATGGAGTGCTCGATTAACAGTTGTCCTAAAGACAGATTCTCCCACCTTAGCTGTTAATATCAGCAGTCAGAGTGGACCTGTGGACCACATCTCTGATAAATGCTTTCCTTGTCCTTACAAATACATGCCACACGTTTCAGATTTTTATTAAAAGATTTTTAAAACAATCTATAATTTTCCTTCCATGTCGCATTTATGTGCTACTTCCTGTTGATAACTTAAAATCCCAGTAAAATGTTTTATACGTTATAGTGGTATAAAAACCTTTGCCGGGATTTATATGTGAATGTTATTTTTTCCGTATTTTTTTATGTTGCTGTTTTTATCTGAAATCACATGCATGCTTGAATTTTTTTTGTCTCATCTGTTTCATCTGACTGACACTTCCAGGAGCTTCACAGTTCTGCGCTGGAGCAGCAGCTTCTGGATCAGATCAGAGTGGTTTTCCAGCCTGCCGTGTTTCCTGTGTGGGTGGACAATCATACAGTAATCTACATTAGAATAGGTCTGTGTTCATTCGGCTATTTTTTATTTACATCTCTGCACTCACGTTATATCCTTGGATGATATTCATAAGCGCGCTGCCATCTGTTTTAATTCAACACAGCTTCCTTCTCTCCATTTGCACCGTATGGTCGTTTGGAGCAGTTCACTGAGCTCGTGGTGTCTCCAAAGATCCGCCCTGGAATCGGCGACTTTAGTGATGCTACTGCAAGATCCTGCCTTGATCAACAATTTCACTCCCAGCCAGACACGGGTCTGTCTCCCCCCTCAGAGCCATCATCGGATAATGCCTCCTGCACTGCTCGCAGCCAACAGTGGGGTGGCATCACTGGCCTGCTCGGTCATATGATAAGGGGCCCTCACAATCCAGTTAAAGAGCAGCCTCCTGTACCCAGCATCCCTGTCATCTTTCCCGACTCTATCTACAGAGTGTGTGGTGCACCTCCGCACTCTCTTTGTACCATGAGTCACATTGCTGATGGTGTTATTCACATTTTTCCTTTGAGCCCTAATCTGAACACAACAGTTAGAGGAGGTCAGTCTGTAGTGACGTATGGTCGTCTTTTCAAGGTATTATCCCCTAAAGAAGCGAAAGACAAAGCAAAGCAGGCCATGGAGAAAATGAAGAATGTAGGACTGGGCAAAGATAGAGGTGTGAAAGGAGGAGAGGAGGCAAAGGAGGAGAAAGCCACTGTAGTTAGGGTTGTGTGCCATGATGCTGAGATGCTGGAGAGAGATGATAACAAGGGAGAGATCCATAGTGGAAAAGTATGGGTAAGGACAAATATTCATTAATCCAAACTAATTTCTGGGAAATATTAAGACTTAAGACAATGGTTTTATTGGAATTGTTTAACTATATGGCGTTACAATCACAAACTTCAATGCATTTTGTTTGTGTTTTTTAGTTAGACCAGAACAAAGTAGTGCATAATTACAAAGTGGAAGAAAACTGATCATTTGTTTTCAAAAATGTATTGCGATTGAAAATCTGAAAAGTGTGGCCTGCTATACATTCAGTATTTTGTTATTTTGTAGAACCAGCTTTAGTTGCAGTTCAGGCTGCAAGATTTGTCGGTTTGTCTCTACCAGCTTTCCTCATCTAGAGAGTGAAACTGTAGCCCATTATTCTTAGCAAAATACCTCAGGCTCGGTGAGACTGGATAGATAGCATCTGTGAAGTTTTTATGTCTAACAAATTCTCAATTGAATTTAGCTTTGGATTTTATCTGGGGCATTTTAACACATGAATATTATTTGATCTAAACCAATGTAGCACTGTATGTTTAGGGTCATCGTGCTGCTGAAAGGTGAACCTAAACCACAGTCTGAAGTCTTCTGCAGCCTCTTCTGGAGGTTTTCTTTCACTATTGCTCTGTATTTAGCCCCATCCAGGTTCCCATCATCCCTGTCAAGCTTTCTTGTCCATGCTAAAGACAAGCATCCCCTTGATGCTGTCACCACCTTTCTTAGCCCAAAGCATTGTATGTTTAGGGTTATGTGTAGTGTTAGTTTTTCTTCAAGTAGGCCAAAAAGATCCATTTTGTCTGACCTGACCACCTCTATCCAAATGTTTGCTCTGTCCCCTGCATGGTTTGTGACAAACTAAAATTTGGCATGTTAGCAATGACTTTCTTCTCGTCACTGTTTCATTAAGGCCAGATTTGTGGGGTGGATAACTAGTAGATTCCTGCCAACAGATTATCTCACCTGAGCTGTGGATTCTTGCAGGTCCTCCAGAGATACCAAATGACTCTTGGCTGCTTTGTGTTGAACACTCCTTGCATGACCTTCACAGAATAGCAGTATTTATAGTGGTGACTTCTGAAGACCGTTGGTTGGATCCATCCATCCATTCATCCATCCATCAATCCCCCCCCCCCCCCCCCCTTCTTCTTTGCACTCCTTTGTGTTGGTCTATCGCTTAAAAGCAGATAATACGTAATAGTAACAATACTACATTGACATTTGTGGTTGGAATGGATCTAAATGTGAAAAAATAGAGATAAAGAGGTACTGTATATATTCTATAATAGCTGTTGCATTTCTCTTAGATACCACAGTCCCTGGCCAGCAAGTTGAACATCCAGCCACATTCATCAGTGAGAATTAAACCCGTGAAATCAGTCATCAAAGTGGCCTTTAACATCCACCTACAGCCTCTAATTCGTCTGGTAGGCACCTGAGTACACATTTGCTACGCTGTGATTGCATTTGTACAGAACTGGGAAAAGATCTGATGTGCCGTTCGTAATGTTGTGATTTCTTTATAATTCAGCCTGAGGAGGACGATGAAGAGATTCAGACGGCTTTCCTCGGTTGGCTGCACACAAAGAGTCATGAACCCTTGGCGTGTCTGACTCCTCGCTCTAGCACTATCATCCTACATGGAAGTGATGGTGATTCATTCTTTTCTCTTCTTCTACAAGCTTAAGAAGTGTGATTACAAAGCAAAAACCTCTTATTTTATATCTATGATATAAAAAAAATTTATTTCTTTTTTCCCATGTTATAGCAAAGCTGGAGTTATCTTTGACAGTGCTGAAACCAGAACCAGATAACGATCCTCCAGACCAGCTGTTTCTGCTAGCACCCACCGTTCTCCAGAAGGAAGACATACAGGTAATACAGGCATTGATTAGAAACCGGAATCTTGGAAACAGCCTCTTTTTTTCCAATGCAACTGCCCATGAAGCATATTGACTTATATGAGATTTTGTTACTTTCAGGTGGACAGACAGATAATAGCAGAGTCTGCTTCAAAAGCTGAAACTGAAGCACATGAGACAGAGCTCCCCTCCCTACAAATACTTGGGTAAGTTCTTGAAAGAATTGTGCATTGATATTTTTCAGCTTTAATTTACCCTAACATGTTTTCACTTGCTGTTTTTCTTTTTTCCCCAGTGGCATTGATGATCTTATTAAGAGTGGATTTGAGTTTATTTCCCATAACCTGCTGGGTAGCCCACTCTCAAGGGAACTTTGTACCTCTGGGGAGGGACTCAAGGGAGGGGCACTGCTCATCACTGGCGCTAAGGTAGATCTTTACATTTTAAAGGGCCTTGCAAATATATTCAATTTTACATTACAACTCCAAGCTACAATGTATTTTTTTATTTTATGTGATGGACCTACAAAAAGTAGCATGTAATTGTGAATTGAAATGAAAAAATTTGTTTTTAAAAGTGTTTGCCAATAAAATTCTAAAAAGTGTGCCGTGCAGTATCATTCAGTTGTGTATAATACTTTCCAGCCTTTGCTGGTTTGCTGGTTATGCCTCTATGAGTTTTGAATGTCTGAAAACTAAAGTTTTCTCATTTTGTTCCTTGTAAAATAACTCAAGTTCAGTCTGATTGGATAGAGAGCATCTGTAAACATCAATTTTTAAGTACTGCCACAAATTCCAATTGGACTTAGATCTCTTCTCTGACTGGGCCATTTTTACACATGCCCCACAGCATGATGCTGCCACCACCAGGGGATGGTCTGTTCAGTGATAGTTTGCACTTCCTACATGGCTTGTAGCAAACTACAAAGGTGGAGTATATTTACTAATAGTTACCTTTAAGTCAATTGGTTGCACTCAATTGTATTTAGGGTACCAGAGTGAAGGGGGTTGAATACAAGTACAAACCACACTTTATAGATTTTTAATTGTTGAATATTTTGAAAACCATATATCATTGCCTCTCCACTTTGTTGGTCCATTATATAAAATCACAAAAAATACATTCCAGGTTCAGGTGTGAATACTTCTGTAAAGCACTGATTTACCATTACCATGAAAAAATATAAGAATTAGTCATCCAATGTTAATAATAATAAACTCTAACTGATGATTCAAACAACTAAAAAGTGACAGTATGATTAGTTTGTTAATTTTCCACTGTTGATTCCATATAATTATCAATAAATGTTGCGTTTGCATCTCTAATGATGCAGCACAGTAGCATTGTTTATCTGTTAAAATGAAGTTTCCCATTTTTATGATGGTGTGTGACATATTTGTATACAAAAGAACGGGATTAAATTGAACAGTTTTTATCATAAACAAAATAAATAACACAAAAAATGTTGACAAAATATAGTTATTCATCTAACTAAAAACTCTACATTTATTGCAGTTATTTGTGTCAAGTTCTTCTTCCGTTTCCTCTTGCAGGGGAGTGGGAAGAGCTCTTTAGCCCGAGCCCTTTGCAGAAAAGCCAGAGAGGCTTTGGACGCACACGTGGAGGTGTTGGACTGCAAAAAGCTCCAAGGTCAAGAAACATTCCTTTAACGTGCAAAAGTATCAGAGGCAAGCAAAAACTGTATGGGTTTGTTTCCATTTTTAGGCAAAAGGGCAGACACTGTGAGGCAGATTCTACAGGACATATTTGAACAGGCAGAGTGGAGACAACCCTCTGTGGTCCTGCTCGACGACCTGGATCATTTGACTCATGCACCCACCTCACCTGAACACGAGCACGGGCCTGAGGCGCTCCTGCAGCGGCACATTGCACAAAGTAAGTTTAGAAACCTGTCCTTTGAATCAGTTGAAGCGTCAGGTCTCGATAGATCTTGTTATTGGCTGCAGGTCTGTGTGATACGGTCGATGAGGCTGTGCTGCACTCCAGCCTGGTGTGTCTGGTCATCACCAGCCAGAGCGAGCACTCTCTCCACCCTTCTCTCACAGAGGTCCAGGGGTCCCACCTCATCCAGGGATTTGTAAACATTCAGCCACCAGACCAGGTCAGCACTAACATCCACATGCACACACCGAGGATGCCACAAATTGTCTAAACAATAAGAATATGTTGCTTTGCAGGCCCAGAGAACTGAAATCCTTCACCACTTGATCCTGAAGAAGACCTTTCTGTCTGAGGAGACCTTGAAAGATCTTGACCTGGAGGCGGTTGCCAAGAAGACAGAGGGATACACAGCCCAGGATCTCAGTGTGCTGTTGGAGCGTGCCATCCATGCTAACACAATGCAGAGAGGACACAGTGATCAAGGTATGTACAGACCTAAACAAAAAAACATGTTGAAATTCTTTCTTCACACAGATTTAAAGCTCATTATGCACCCATGTGATCTGTTTTATTAAACTTGATTTGAAGTTTTTTGCAACCTTTATTTCCCAGGTGTCTGTCTCTTGTGGAGAGATTTTGTTCATGCTTTCCGTGGGTTCACGCCTCCATCACTGTGGGGCGTAGACCTTCACACACCGAGTGGAGTTGGACTAGAAAGAGTGGGAGGGCTGCGAGAAGTGCGACAGCAACTGATGGACACCATCCTACTCCCTGCTAAGGTCAGGAGACTGCTGCTCACTGCAAGACATCTTCCTGTGTGATTTAGGACGTCATCATTCTTCTAATCTCCTGATATCATGTTACTGCAAAGATCTGCTGATGGATGTCGATGTTATTTGCCTTCATTTGGTTGTAATATAGAAAATACAGTGTGAGCCACATTTATTAGCCAACATTTAGGCTTCTATATATTTCACAGGGTTGATGCATAGAGCGAGAGATCTTTGAGCACTCTTCTTTGTAAAACCTCTCCAGACCCTCTAAAGTTGATAGTTCTCTCTCTTCTCTCTTTTCTTTTGCTTAATATAAAGTTTTTTACAGGATTTAGGTCTGCAGACTGAGATAAGCCATAGAGTAATATTGATTTTGTGTCTGATGAACCATTTCAGTCTAGATTTGACCACATGTTTTTTCTTATTGTTTGACTGAAAGACCTAATAATGACCCATTTTCTGTTTACTGGTCCAATAGAGTTTTTTTAAAGATCTCCTGGTGTTTTAGAGAGTTCAAGATGCCATACCCTCTTAACTCCTAGTGCCCTTGAAAGAGAAATAGGACCACAGAATCACAGATCCAATATGCTTAACGGCAGACATGCGGTGCATTACCACACATTCATCCTTCTTTCTACACCCTACCAGCCTGGAGGGTTTATTGCATAAAAGCTAAGTCCTAGTTTCATCTGATTAAAGTGCATGGTTCCAGTTAAAGTCCCTGAGCAGTTAAGGAAACCTCATGTTTATATTTGTGATGGTAGGACAGAAAGTTATTTTTTTCTGACCTCCCAAACAGCTACTTGTTAATGTTAATGTTAATGTTAATAGAGTCTAATGGTTGTGGAGATTTAAGTACTCCTAGTTGCAGTTCTCTAACTGTGAGCTTTAGAGATTTTTATTACCTCCCTTACCCTCCTGCTCAGTCTGTGTAAGGCCAAAGTAAGCATGGACCTCTGTCAATCCTTGTTTGTCGCAGATTTAGTTGTTTTATTTTTTTTTATTTCCCATCATAGATTATAAAAAAAAAGTTAATTTTGGTCTTTGATGCTTTGCAGTATCCAATCCTCTTCTCCAATCTCCCTATCCGGCATTGCTGTGGAATCCTTCTCTATGGAGCTCCAGGTACAGGGAAGACACTTCTGATCAGGGCTGTGGCCAAAGACAGCGGAATGAACTTCATCAGCATCAAGGTAACTTGGACATCTGTTTGCATAGTCTAAAGGCCTTTAGCCTTGTGTTTGGGGAAAAGAAGGTCTTGTTTATTGAGATAAACTTTTACCTATGCAGGGACCTGAACTTCTGAGTAAATACATCGGAGCCAGTGAGCAAGGAGTTCGTGACGTCTTCCAAAGGTAAACCTATTTTTAAGTTTTGCCGGGTTTTTTACAGTATTTCTAAGCAGTATTTCATGTTCCCACTGGTTTGAACCCCTCCTTTCTCTGTTTTAGGGCTCAAGCTGCCAAACCTTGCATCCTCTTCTTCGATGAGTTTGACTCTCTGGCCCCGAGGAGAGGCCACGACAGCACAGGAGTAACCGACCGTGTGGTCAACCAGCTGCTCACCGAGCTGGATGGGGTGGAGGGGCTGCAGGGTAGGCTCAAACATCAGTGCAACTTTAACCCTTAAAGCTGATGTTATGATAGTTGTGTCTGTTTGTCCTCCCCTCTACAGTTCTGTGTAGTTGTCATTTCTTTCTCTGCACGATTTCATAGCATTTAAAGCAACTCCAGGTTTCCACTTGAACGTAACCATTGGTTCTTTTCTCTTTCATGTCCTCTGCTGTAGTTTTGCTGCTGTGTTTCGGATCGTACTTTAGCGCAAAGATGCAAAACTCAGCAACAATCAAATTAAACTGACTTTCATGGTTATCTTACTGCAAGTTGGTCAAAGCAAGCCCAGTCCGTTAGCCTCCAGTGCTCATGCTTGAAAGTCGAATGAAGGGTTTATATTTGGTGCTTTTTGTCTTATGATGGGAAATTATTTCAGAGCTTTTTTAAAAAAATTTAACTATCCAAAACCTAGAGGAATCCTTCTTTTTTAATGTTACTGAATCATTTACCTGCCAACTGATCTCTTTCTGACTATGAGGTGAACTTGTGGGGGTCTTCCTACACTAAGAAGCCGATGGTCGACTGCGTTTTCTAAATCTATGATGTGGAAGCCAGGATTGTATGATGATATTGATCAACTAACCCTGATTGTACTGTGTTATAATTAGGATTGAATTGTAACATGTGTATTGATCTCAACTGAGTTGGGACCATATTGGTTTATATACAGAAGTACCTCTGTAATTTGTTGCTATATAAGTAAGTGGAATTGCGTTGAATTGTACTGAAAAGTGATTTATTCGCACATGTGGGACTAATTTTGACATAATCTTCCCTTTCTGCTGTTTTTTGTAGGGGTGTACGTGCTTGCAGCCACCAGCCGTCCAGATCTAATAGACCCAGCCCTGCTGAGACCAGGACGACTGGACAAGTCCCTCTACTGCCCGCTTCCAGATCAGGTGTTCAGATTTAAAAATCATTCATCTGCATCATTTATGATTATAAATGAACACAACTGCACTAGATATCACATAACATGGCTAAAGTTGCTTTGCTGCTTGTGAATCCTGTGGTGAAAAGTTGTCTCCTTTGTATTGTTTCCAGGAGGCTCGTGTTGAGATCCTGAAGGCTCTAAGTTCTGGACTCTCTCTGGCTCCAGATGTTGACCTAGAACAGCTGGCCGCAGTAACGCAGCAGTTCACCGGGGCAGACTTGAAGGCTCTGCTCTACAACGCACAGCTGGAGGCTGTCCACAGCTCAGGCGTTGGCGCCCCGCATGTACGCTCAACCTGGACGTGCATACAGTTATAGGTTGTTTTTGATTGATAAAACAAAAGGCAAAACGTAGGCGATGATTAACCTTGTGATTTTCCTGGCAATCAGGAGCTGACCTCCACCTCAGATAGCGACATGAGCCTGTCTTCCATGATCTTCCCAAATAACAGCAGCGGCTCAGACGTCTCTGTTGGAGAGGGAGACCAAAGCTTGATGCTGGACCAGTCGTTGGTTCTTCTGGAGCCCGCCGAGCTTCGAGTGGAACACGAGGAACGCCACGGTAACGTTTGGAGGCTGTATTTCGGAAGTTCTTTTGAGTCGGAGACTGGAAACTCACCAGTTTCAAGACGGGTGAGCTCAAATCGCATCATAGCAGAACTTGTTTCCACATATTTCACTTCAGGTATTAGTACAGTTAAAGTTGCTACATTAATAAATTGGGTTTTTAAATGAAAGTACCGGCAACTTTGTCACATTTTGTCGCCTCTCTGCCACATTTTGTGTATTTTATATGGATTTCATGTTATAGACAGACACAAAGTACTGGTTAATTGTCAAATGGAAGGAAAATAATACATTGGTTTTCTTATTTTTTTCACAAATAAAAACGTGAAAAATTTTGACACTTTTCATTTGTAAATAACCTTGAAAACCACAAATTATTTCCATTTGCCTTTACAAATATTCACTACTTGGTGTCGGACTGTTACATAAAATCCCAATAAAATACATTATTTGTTGGTTTTAATGTGACAATTGATAACAAGATTTTTGTAGATAGTAGGGGAAGTGCTTCTTCAAGGCTCTGTATATGTCTCATTTGAACAACCTTTTTATAAATTTACTTTTAAGGAAAATGCTGAATCCATAGGAAAAGTTTTCAGAAACAGCCTCTAGATGTCACTACATCGGTTCCCTGGACCTCTAACCTTTCTCCAGTTTTGCCTCTGTATTACTAATTACAACAAATACATTTAGACTTGCAGGAGTTTGATTGCACTAAAATTGAGCAACTGTAGCCTCTGTTTTAACATCTATGTGCTTAACAGGATTCACCATGTGTCTCTGGACCCAATTCCAGAGAGCCAGTCAGCAGTTTCCCTCTAGCTTACATGTCCTCCATCCAGTCCGGATACAAAGAGCTCGGCCCTGAGCAGCTGGAGCGCCTGCAGCAGGACATCAAAAGCATCAAGAACAGCTACAGGAAAGGAAATGTATGTGAAATGTGATAAAATACATGTAAATGCTGTTATTTCCTATATTTCTAGTAGTCTGTGCATATCATCAATTAATCTCACCAGTCTGCTGAGTCTATTGCTGCTTTAAATTTCCATGCTGCACTGATCTTCTCATTGCTAATGGAATGCAAAGCAGATTTTAGCATGTGCCTGTGTAAGTCTTTGTTTATTTCGGTTTAGGAAGAATTTGTCTGGACGCGTTCAGCCTCCAGCCAGCCGAGCCTCCTGCTGTCTCAGACGCACATTAAGTCTGCTTTGGCCGTGACCAGACCCTCACTCAGCCCAGTCGACTGGAGCAAATATGCTCAACTGTGAGTACTGAAAAACAAGAGGGCTCTCAATCAGATTAAAACAAAAATTACTGCAGTAATGTATTTAAATAGGTTTAGTTTATCAGGCGTTTCATAAGTCCTGCAGTGTCCTACTTGCAGGATGTTTATAAGCATTTATAAAAATGAGAATCAGGAATATAAATAAAGTTTATCATCGCTCATCATAGCTGTGAAGAAATGGAGCACTAAATCATAGTTTCTAACTCTTTACTTAGGTCTAAAGTGAAATTATCGCACGCATTATTTTCAGTTTTTCTCATCTAAAACCTTTTCTCATCTTTTAGGTATCAACATTTTGGGGGTTCAGATGACAAATCGCTTCCTCACGTCATGTTTACACCAGGACAACGTGTCACTTTAGCCTGACGGCACATCAACATTTGATTCATAGATTAAAACAGTGATTGTACAATGCTTTTCTACTAATGTGGTGAAATAAAAGATTATGTAATTATTGCACATATGTATAAATTCAGATCTTGTATAATTTTAAAATGTCATGAAAATATTTTTGCATATTTGCTACTCATTTTTTTGTCTGTTTTATTTTTTTTAGCAGTGTTCCTACGACATCTTGAGAAGTTTTGAACTTTATTCGACCATTTTCCAGGTCTGGATATGTATGGAAAAAAGAAAACTTAGCACGGAAAAATGTTTGTTCTAGACTTTTTTTTTCTCATCTTCAGTTTCTAAAGGACAAAATGTTATAATTCTTAAAATACAGGGATTTTACACTGATCTCTATTTAAATTCCATTCATTTTCTTTTAATAAACAATGTCAGACTTTTAACATTTTATCTGTAGACATTAAGAAAAAAAATCAAAAAAGGGCCATTTCACTACTTTTTGGACTTTAGACAACATCAAATTCAAGTTGTTAGGAACCTGGGCCTGTATTCCCAAAGAATCCTTAGACTAAAAGTAGCACCTAGGGACGTCATTCTAAGAAAATATCTTAGTTTCTCAAATTCTAAGATTTTTCCCTCTGTTAGATAAGTTATTTATGAAGCATCTTAGGCCTTAAGAGAGCTCCTAATGTGAGGAAATGTTAAGAGTAGTGAAGAGTTTTAGTGAGCCTACAAGTGTCTTAAGCAGACAAGATGATGGAAAGACCCTTAATAGTCGAGTAAATGAGCACAAACGTCTATAACAATCATACAGTTATTAAGATAGAGATAAGATCAACCTTATCATCCTCCTAAATAGTTACAGTGGTAGGACAGTTCAAGGGAGCACGTCTAGTAAGGTAATATTAGGAAGGATAAAATAAACTATTGAAAGAATAATAAATAACATGAATAAAAAGTGAACAATATTACAAACAATATCGAACTGAATTATTTAAATATTTACAGACTGTAAAATGCCTATATAATAAATTTTGGAAAACTTGGAAAAACTTGATATATATATACATATATATTATATATACACACACACAAACTTTAGAGAAATACAATAATCTAAGCACTGTATACATAGAAGGAAGATGTAAATAAGGCGAATCAGTATTTGCTGTATTGTACATGATGATGTCAGCAGCCTAAGCCTAAATGGTCATCATGTCTCTCTTCACCACAACAGACCGGCACAGCGTCCCCATTACTGCGGCAGCCACACTGATCCGTCTGTCAATCTTCCGCTCCATTCTCCCCTCACTTATGAACAATAACTCAAGATACTTGAACTCCTCCACTTGAGGCAGGAACTCCCCTCCAACCTGAACCATGGTCTTGGACTTGGAGGAGCAAGTCCGAGGCCAAAAATATTTTTAGCTGAAAATATTCTGCGTACAACTGAATTATTTTGTTTTAAAAAGAAAAAAGAGTTGGAACTTAATTTCTGGAGACAGGCTTAAAATTTTGTCATAACATTATTTTCCCTATTGAAAGTGTTTGCTTACCGTCAGCCTACATGAATAAACACTGCCAGGTTCCTGCAGAAGTTAAAATAGACACAAGAAGCTGGTTATAGCTCGCCTTGGTCTTGCTTTAGTCCCACGCATTGAGACAGGACCACAAAAATGGCCCAGTGGGAGCTTAATCAATGTCCTTAATCAACCAGTAAGACAAGAAACAGTGTGACAACAGCTTTTCATTCTACTAAAATAAGATTATGAGATTTGATATTACCAGAAAGGGTAGTAAGGTAATTGTTAATGTCTTTTTGTTGTTTATTTTAAATGTATTTAAAATGGTGTGCAAAAGTGTTTAAGCAAGACTGTTTTTATTCCAGGCTTTTTCCTTTAGATTTGACTGATGACTGATTATGGTAAATAAAGTTTCCTCCAATAAAAAAGAAAGCTAAATGTGTATTTACTTTGTGAGTTTTGCTTTAAAAAATGAAACTACTGCAAATTTATTATTTACTTCGATTACTATTTTTATATTGATCATGTTTCAACATTTTTATTGTCATTAAAATCACATGTTTACCTCCTAAAAGGTCAAACTAAAAGTGTAATTGGAGAATAAATTAGTAATAAAAGGTTCAAGGCGTGTAATTAGCGTTTTTTTAAAATTCATTTTCATTCAGAAAAACTTTTTTACACCACGTTGGTGTAAAAAAACTTCACCTGGACCATACTGTCCATACGGGACTTTTATAGTTAAGTCATAATCCTCTCTTATCTCATGCTGATGTCATGGCTAATATGACCCTGAATGTTATGCTCAAAGCAAGTCTTATTTAATTGACTGTGAATTTGGTTTAAAGCACCTTTAATTTGCTTATTTTAAATATTGTGTTGAACTGAATGTAAGCCTTCAGGGCTGCACGTGTTAATTCAGAGAAAAGAGTTATAAGAAATAAATTACCAGGGAGAATGAAAGAAGCACAATCAAAGTCAAAATGAGCCTCAATGACTTGCCAGGTTGAACTTTTTTGGGGCATCGTACCTTTTTATTGCTTGTCTAGATTTGTGTGAAATTTCTTCCACGTTTTGTCTTATTTTCCTCCACATCTTATACCTAGCAGGGTACCTTTCACATCTGAACCGATACGGTACCGATGCCTGGTACCTGGGGAAATGGTATTGGTACCCAGTGGTACCAATTTTCAGTACTTTTGTGTATGTTTATGTGGTAATAAATGTCAATTTGTTTAATAATAAAATCTCAAAAATTTTCAATTTAACATATTTATTTCTCAATATATAAACTTTAATGACTATATAAAAACAGCATCCAGCTGTTTGTGTTGTAACATCTCAATTGTTTCAAACTTTCCTTCTCCCATGTTGCTGGCTGCAGACGACGAGTCGCTTACAGATGCAGACGTGCTAACGGTGCTGAATGCTGGAGTTGTAGCTGTAGATCTGAGGCTGACGAAAATTGTGCTCTCTTCAGCCTTGAGAAAAACCTGGTGCTTCACCAGGTGCTTCCTCAGATCAGAAGTATTCCCGCCGCTGGCCTTGCACTTCACATCACAAATATTGCGTTGAGTGTAATCTGCACCGCATTTTGAAAAATGGAGCCATGCTTTGTTGACTGTAGCAGCGGCTGCTGACTTCATTACGTTCATGTGTGTGCAATGCTGTGTTCATGTCCGGAATGGAAAATCACCCACTCTTCCACTCCTTCGGTGTCACGATGATGCGTTTAGGTACTGAAACATGGTACCATTTGATTTTACGTGAATCGGTACTCTGTAGTACAGACGGAATTCGGTCGGTACCTATAAAAGTACCGAATTCGGTACCCATATTATTTCTAATATGGTTCCGAAGAGATCCAAAGTGGGAAACCATGCAAAGAACCAATAACTTGGGTCAGAAAAGCCAGGCGCTACCTTCCTGCAACAGGAAGACCTTCAGGTTAGAGAGTACCAGCTGTGCTGGGTTAAGAAAAGTCAAGAGACTGACCATGACCAGTTCACTGATAGGTGACACAGCGAGATCTGGATCCCAGTAAGGAATTCTCATTCTTCTGCTAGGTCGTCACTGAGATGACAAACTGACTTGTCCAAGCAACTTGGTAACATTGAAGTCTTTGTTTTTCCTTATTTTCTCAAACCTTTCCTCTCAAATTCCCATTGGATAAACCTCCAAAATAGGCTGTGAGCCCCTTTTATACTCAAGAGAGAGAGCCCAGAAAAACACTATTTTTAGTTTTATTAGTACATTGTAGAATAAGTGTCTCTAATTCTGTTTGCTTAGACTTTTTTCCAACTAAATCAGCAGGAATTAGACCATAATGTGATTCCTTATAAGTATTATCCTTAAACGCTGGAATGAACTTGTTGATAAAAAAATCAAAATTTAAATGAACATACAAAAATCTCCTCTCTAAAGTATGTAATTTAATTCCTCTTTCAGACTGATTTTTCAGTAGACTGATAATTCGTTTTAATACTGATTGATTTCTGATACTCTGAAATAGTTTAACATATTTTACCAATGCCAAGCTTCTTAATAAATAAAGAGGCATATTTTTTTTCCCATTTTTTAATGTAAACAGCGTTTTAGGAGCTTTGAAAAAAATTCTAAAGAAATAAAATAAGAAGGCATTAAATAGGAAGGACAAAAATATATAAATCAAACTAGGAATAAAAATGATGCTTCTTTTTTTTTAATAAAAAAAATACATAAACTCTTAACTTTGTGGCGAAATGAAAAAGTCAAATTCCCTTTACCAAACACCTACAACCAGGCTGTTCACAATGTTAAGAATACTAAATGATGATCATCTAAATGACAAATAGAATGAAAGCTCTAATATTGCTTAGGAATGTTGTTTACAGCAGTCTTTAAAACAAAAAAGACTCAAACTAGGGAGAGACAAGAGTGCGTTTTTTTTAACAATGGTGGCTCTTCTACAGTTGTTTCACGGCAGTGCCACTATGTATGTATGTACATTAAGTAACGAGCAACGTTTTTTGCAATAAAAAATTCTGTGGTAAAGTGGTTGGATTTTGAGGATCACCTTTAATTAAACAGTCTTCAGTACGTGTAAAGTGAGACTGAGCCAAGGAAAATAAAGTATTTTAACGTATTATGGGTCCATTGGGTGTAATTCAGCCTCCGTTTAGCTGCCACAAAATAAGTGGAAATGTGACAGAAAATAAAATCTCATGACAAGGTGACAAAAAACCCTTCTCCTTTATGTCTCTCCGGCTCTTTAACTACAAAATCGTTATCCTGATCACTGCATTCTTTGTCCCTCCTCACAAAAAACCCTGAGAAAAAATAAAAAAGGAACAAAACAGAAATCTAAAGACAACAGAAGACGATAAGAGAATGACATTTCAAAACGTTTGTCTACAGAAGCAAGAAGACAGGGAGTGCTTGGGTGGGAAGGTAGGAAAAGAGAAAGTTTGGAAACATCAGTCACAGGAGGAAAGCGATGGTGGCGATGTGGAGATGAAACAAAAGAACGCTCCCTGGCTTCTCTTCTCCATCCTGATGACTCTACACTGACCCCCCCTAACCCCCAAGTCAATGAAGTGCAAAACATTAACATCAACATTTTCCATGTTTTCTCTTTCAAAGCTGTAACAAGAATCAAGAATCCTTCACTTTTTGTTTATGCTTCTACTAGTTTTTGAGAAGGGGATGGGTGTTGTCCAGTGAATACAGACGATGCGATTTGGGTTGGGGGTGGGAGGAATAGGGGGTGGTGGTTCAGGCTTTTGGGGGAGTGCAGGCCTAGTTACAGTCATAAACAAAGTCATAGTTGCTAGGTTCTTTGGGAATCGGGGGAGGCGCCTCGGGAATCTGGATGTTTTCTAGGTCCAGTAGGCGAAGCTTCATCTCCATGGAGAGTAGGGTGTCCATGTCGGTTTTGGTGTAATCACTGGTCATCTCCTTTCCCAGGAGAGCATTGAGACCGTCCGTCCATACGCAGTACTGCCAAGAGAAGGGCAGAAGCAAAGCATCACATTAAAACTAATGTAACATTATATGAAATGTATTTCAGTTCAACAGTGCTGGGATCAAAAACTCATTAAAACACACCACACTTTTTATTTCCTAATTTATTTTGGAAAACATGAACCATTTAGACTTGACAACACAATCAAATCTTTCCACTATTTTAAAGTAAACTTGCCTCCTGTGGCTAAACAGATGCTGCATTGAGGCAAATACCATACAGTGCTGTAAAAAAGCATTATCCCAAACAGATTGCTTCTCTTTTTGCTTTTTTGTTCCACTAAAATGTTTCGGCTGCTAAAACAAATTTTTAATATTAGACAGGTCCCTTATTAAATCACCTGTAGAATCAAGAACCTGTGGAACAATTTAAAGTAGGCTTACTGATCTAAATAAATAACACATCATGTCCTGATCTAAAGAAATTCAAGAAGACAATAGAAACCAAGACATTGTCATCTATCAGTCTACAAAGGGTTACAAAGCCATTTTCTAAGGCTGTGGGACTCCAGTGAACCACAGTTAGAGCCAATTATTCACAAATGGAGAAAACACTGAACAGTGGTGAACCTCAAAATACTCCAAGAGGGCATCAATGATTCATCCAATAGGTCACAAAGAACCAAGAAAAGCATCTAAAAAAAGAGAGACAAGGTGCTGTTGACCAAAAAGAACACAAAGTCCAGTTTCACATTTGCCAAAAGCCTCTCCCCAAAAACCTTTGGAGAAATATTCTGTGAACTGATGAGCCTGTTCACCGAAGGTTTGTCCCACGTTACATCAGTGCAAAAATAAAGGAGGAAATTATACATACATGGTAAATAGTAAATGAACTGAACTTATATAGCGCCTTTCCAGTCATACAGACCACTCGAAGCGCTTTACACTAGAGCCACATTCACCCAATCGCACTCACTAACGCTCACACATTCATACACCGATACGCAGATCGGTAGGCAACTTGAGGTTAAGCCCAGGGGCACATCAACATATAGCAGGAGGAAGCTGGAATCGAGCCCACAACCTTCTGATTGCAAGATGACTACTCTCCTACTGAGCCACAGTCGCATACGACTTAGTGGTTTTAGTGCAATTGTCTGGGGCTGCTTTGCTTCTGCAGGACTCAGACAACTTGCCATGGCGGATAGAACCATGGATTCTTTTTCTGACCAAACACACACCTGGGTTTGCAGCAGGACAATGATCCAAATCACACCAGAAAAAAAAACCCTAAAGGTTTTGGAGCGGCCTAGTCAAAGTTTGGACTTAAATCCGAGGGAGATCTTGTGGTGTGGCCTTAAGCAGGTCTAAATACTAGAAAACCCTCCAATGTGCCTGATTTAAAACATTTCTGGACTTAAGAGTGGACCAAAATTCCTCCACAGCGAAATGAAAGACTCAGTGCCAGTTACTGCAAATATTTGATGACAGTTGTTGCTGTAAGGGTTGCATTATTAGACTCAGGGGGCAATTACTTTTTCACATAGGGCCAGGTTGGCTTGGACAGCTACTTTCCCTTAACAAATAAATTCATTATTTACGAAGGATGTGTTTATCCAAGTGATCTTTTTCTATTAAAATTTCCTTGATGATATAAAAAAATTAAGTTGTGACAAAAAAGCAAAAACAGAATAAATGTGTAAAGGTTTAAATACTTTTCATAGCACTGCACTGGCCTTTGATTTCAAAATTGTAATATTTTACATTACTTTTATACTCTATTTAAATAAATAGAAGGAGAAAGGTAGGACTTAAATAAATCAGTGCATTAGGTATCATATGTCCCTGTTACAACATTCACACTATATACACTAAATATGACACCGTGTATATTTATATTTAGAAACCTGCCTCAAACAGGTTAATTCTGTCTGACACAGTCAACCTCTGCTGACTTACCTCATGCTTGTCAGGAGCGATGAAGTTCAAGTATTCATCCGACTCGTAGAGGACAGAGAAGGCAAGCTCTAACACCTCCTGGAGAGAGGACAGGGTAAAATGCAGAGGAGGAAGAGGAGGAGGATGAAGGGTGGGGAAAGCGTGCAAAAAACAGCATAGGAATTGTTGACAGAGATGGGATGCGGTAGTGAGGGGGACAAAACCAAATAGTAGGTGAAAGTCATACCGCAAAGCCTGCCACATCTTATCCTCACATCACCGTCTGTCACTTTGACTCATTTGAAACCAGCAAGGTAGAAGTTAATGTGAAATATCTGGGTGGACTTGGGGGGTCCTCGGAAATTATGCGACATGAATTTAGGTATAACAACAAGTATAGATTAAAGTGAAAAGGTCTGATCTGATCTTCATCCACTGAGCAGAGAAAGAAGTGTTTACCAACATGTAATTCTGGAAACCTCTCAGAAGTAATACGATTAACAAACATGCTCGTCCGGGAGGAGTGAATGCTGCAAGTCACTGACTGGATGCAATCTGCTGGGTTGGATAAAAACGTTTTATCCAATGTAATTAAATAACTGAATCTGACTGCACTGTTCAATGGTTAGGATTAATTTGAATGTATGTACCTGACTTTTGGGAAGTGCCTTGAGACGACATGTGTTGTGAATTGGTGCTTTATAAATAAACTGAATTGAACATGCCAGATGCATGATGGAGGACATGTCACAACAAGGTTGGTCTAGTGGGCATACAAATAAAAAAAACCTTTCCAGTGTGATATATCATATCAGACTGAAATGCTATGGGAACAAATCAACAGCTTGTTTTTAAAATGCCCGAATAAGCAAAACAATTTAAAACTGCCACCTAGAAAAACATCTATTGCACAAGAGATTTCTCTGCATTACCTGCCTGATATGCCTGATAAACAGATGAGTTAATCATGTAGCATTTGACTTTCTGCGTATGTTCAAAGCCACAAGGAATTTAAAACTCAGAGGAGCACACCATGCAGCGTGGACGGCACAGGCATCCGACGCCAATTAAACCGGTATACTCTGAGCCTGGATTCAAGCAGCAGTTAATAAACATTTAGTCTGGGGATGCAGCCCAGGCGCACTTTCTGAGAAGATATTAAATAATGAAGCTTCAGTTTATTTATTTCAACGCTGCTTTTGGAGTGAGAGAATAAATGGTCAGTACAATGAATGGTCACTGTGGGAAGCAGGCATATTTTATTAACGAAGGGGTTTAGGCTCAACAGCTCAACTTTTAAGAACTGTAAAACCAAAAATACAGTTTTACTGCATATGCATGTCTCTTTATAAGCCCTTAACAATCCATGGTAGAAGAGTTATATAGTGGATCTATGAAATAGTAGGCAGTTTGCTACCCATAGAGCTGTGCAGCTAGCATAGCCGAAACAAAATCTTCTGGGCTAGTCAGGAAAAAGTGCATCATATTTTATTTTCTCTTAGTCAGAAAGACATAAAAACATGTAAAACTTTATTTGAGTCACATTATGACACACAGTGTCTTACAAAGGTTTTCATACTCCTTGACTTTTTTCACATTTAGTCACATTATAACCAGAATTTTCAATGTAGCGTATAGAGATTTTATTCAATAGAAAGCAAAGCAGGGCGTAATTGTGAGGTGGAAGGAAAAGTTTGTATTTTTTAAAGGTTTTGGCAAATAAACCACCCAGGTCAATGCTTTGCAGAACCACGTTTTGTTGATGTTTCAGGAGTTTTTGGGTATGTCTGAAACAGCAATGTATTTCTAGAAACTGAATGTTTTGCCCAGTTATTTTCTAAATTAGAGAAAGTTAGGGACAGATTGGATGGAGATTATCTCTAGACATCATTTTTTAATATTTTTGAAGTATTGCCACAGATTCTAAATTGAATTTAGGTGTGGAACATGAATCTCCACCCCAGTTTCAAGTGCTTTACATCCTCTAACATTCACCCTCCCATCACTCAACCAGCTTCCCACAGCAGCTTCACTTTTATACCTAACATAGCGTTTTGCATGGCTAAAATGTTCCATGTTGATCTCCTCTGATCAGAGCATGTTCTTCTACTTATCCCCCTACATGGCTGAGGACAAACTTTGAACAAGAGTTCTTACGGCTTTATCTCTTGCCACACAAAAGCCAGATTTTCACATTTGTTTGTGGGCATAACAAGAAAAAACGTTAAACATTTTGGGTGAAATCTTGAAAAAACTAATAGTAACCCCCTCAAACCCTCATCGTGGGTTCGAGGGGGTTACTATTACTTTTCAGCTGAGGACTGAAGGATCGGAATATGGGTCACACATTTCACCCCGTTAAACCTCCCATTCAGTTTTTGTCACTCTGAGAAGTATTTCTTTTGGTGACAATAAATACATTCTATAGGGAAAAAAAACGACTTAGAAATGCAGTAAAATTACTTTATCTTGTATGAATTTTGAAAACATTTGGAATAAAACTTCTTTCTTCTGTCTTTACAGCTCTGCTCTAAAGCCTGTAGAGGTGACTTTGCCTGTCTAACACAAAATATTGTAATGTGCTCACGTTCTCACTCACAAGGCTAAAACAGGCTTACTATAAAGCCCCCAGGCCCCCTAATACCACTCTCCCAGACTTGCGCTTAATTGACAGGGATATAAAGAAGGGAAAGCTCCAGAGGAGGCGAGTTTCTTTGTCTACAAGGCTGTTTATTCAAGATCTAACAGATCAGAGTTCTGTGGGTGGGGGGCGAAGGTCTGCTGGGGTAAATTACTGCATAATGAGTACATGCATGCAGACAAGATGGCTCTTTCATCCATTTAAAGCTCCAGAGTGCATGCCCATGTGTTCCTGCTACATGTGAACAGCAATTAAAAAAATGAATTGATTTCATTTTATTTACGTGACCAAAATGCTGCTGATGAATGTGTTTGTCTGTGAGAGCCACTGAGATGTAAGTTATTGTGTTATTTCCAAAAGCAGAATTTATGTAACTGACATCACATTATGCAACACTCTCCCTTTCTCTCTCTCTCTCACAAACACACACAAAACTATGTTGGATACACACCCACCCAGGCGCTTGTGTGTGTTCACACGCACACAAACGTGTGGACACACACTGACTGAAACACACCTTGTTTTGCTTGAGGGCTCCTTTTTCCTTCATGTGAGGACAGTCTTTGCCAGTGATAACAGCTTTGATATCAGCTACAGGCACTGCAGGGAGGACAGATGACAGTTAACAACAACAACACACAACTCTGTTTGGTTTAGTCAGGTAATTAAAATCCAAGTAAAGCCATGGCTAAAACACAAGAGTATTATATCTGCACATACAGGTAAGGCCAGGCGCTTAGTTAGACCCGGGCTTTCGGGGCGGAAGCCCCGAATGTTTTCTGAATAGCCCCGGACTTCTTGATTGAAGAAATTTAGAAGTATTAAAAACATGCAGCCACAAAATGGTATTAGACTTCAAATTTTTATTTAAAAACAATACATTTTTTTCAATTGTGTTCCATATAATCACGTCCCGCTCCACCTAACCTGACAATAAGTTAAAACGAGAAGACAAAAAATAAATATTTGTGCACTCGCGGCACCGCGAATGCGCAACTACGCACACAGCCAGATACGGACTCCATTCTGGAGGAGTCCAGAACAGCAGTTTACTCCAGGTCAACCTGCCTCCTTCATTACCTGAAAAGTTACACTGAGCGCCTCAAATGGGGCTCATTTCAGAGCAACCACGGAGCCAACCAGAGAGTGGGCGTCTGGTGTGTGTGTGTGTTCAGGAACAGGTGGAAGCAGAGCGGTATAACCCAGACGAAGATAGCGGTAAAACCTGAAGGCTGACTCGGAATGGACTAATTGTAAGTTACAGCTAATCACTGATTCACCCAGCAAGACATGAGGTGGAGGTTCACTCTAATGAACATCATCAGGGTCATGATGAGGAACTTTCACCTGAGCTACAGGTGAAAGTTAAATGATCTGTCTGTGACAGAAAACAGTAGCAACCTTCTAGCCAGATTTGCATCATAATCTGAAAATATCTGGTCCTTTACTTCAGTCAAAATAAAATCATTTAATCCTAACGTTGCTGAACACATTAAAAGGTCCTTCAGATCAACACATTGCATCTCATGGCTGCAGCCAGTCTTATAGTCTAGTTCTACATGTAGACAGAAAAATGTGTTGCTCAATAAACCAGGAAAATATCTCCTGGTGCCAATAAGACGTAGTAGAAAGTGCAAAAGTAAGCATCTATCTTCTTTTTCATATCTTCTGTGTTGATTCTAAACATACAGCTCTGGGTTTAAAGATGCAGTTTAATTAAGAAATAAATCATAGCAATTAATCACAGGTGGACCATTAATTAGTTAACTATTTTATTTTTCTGAATTACACATGTAATATTATATAAACTAAACTAATTAAACAAGGATACAGTTTTACTGAAGGTGAGACATACATACTATATATGTATACAGTTATTAATAACTGTTATATTAGTACTGATAAGGTCCAGGATGAGGCTCTATGCTATATTTTAAACACCACAACTTTAACACCCTTTCCTCTCAAAGTGTTTAATAGCAAGAACTGCACTAATGTCTCACATGCTCAGTGCAGAACAAAAGACTGTGTTGAAAAATGTTTAACTTATTATTTTTGGCAGGCCACATTTCTTCAGAAGTGGAGTGAAGGACTGAAAAGATGGCGATAAAAGAGAACAGGTTCATAAAAGAAGGAACAATTTTAATAAAATGTTTCGAAAGCTCTTGTTATAAAAAAATAAATGTGTTTTAGGATTTTACCATTTGACTAAGATTTAGGAAAATCAACTTTATACCACTTTCCTTTTTTGAAATATAAGAATAAAGACAATGGAGCCTCAGGAGTGGAACACTTTGATGAGAATGTAACGTTTAAAAAGGTAATTTATGTAGATGTAGAAGAAGCACTTTTATCTGGCCCATAGTAAACACCTCTGAGTTTAAGAAAAACTTTTGTCAGTTAAAATTCAGATTAGGTTTTTTTCTAAATACCTCAAAATGTGTCATTATTTGCTTCAGCAAAATGGTTTTTCATCAGGCCTAAACTCTGTTTCTCCTTGTCCTTCATTCAGCTTCTAACAAAAATAAAAAGTAAAATTATTACAAACCTTTTTTGTTTGATTCGCAATAATTTACATTCAGTCTAAAACCAGCCGAGACAGAGAACTGGTACAATATGTCCTATATTATTTTAACCTTAAATTACCTATAAATTGTCTTATTGAAATCTAAATATTTTGGATTTGGGCTAAAGCCCCCGATGTTTTGAGAACCTAAAAACGCTCCTGGGTAAGGCCAAAACTATTTGTACCCCTGGAGGAACAAGACTTAAACTTATCTTTCAACCAAGAACTTTGTTGGGAAATGATACAGAAATCTCCCAAAAGTTAATAAGACAATGTACAAGGGATATTATTTTAGACAAAATATGGATGTCAAAAATCTTCATTGGTATAATGGCAGCAAAACCCTTCTTATAACTGCTGACCCGCTCCTTGCATCTTTCAATTGACATTTTACAATTTATCTTTGGTGATGAGCTCCAGGTCTTTGAGGTTGGAAGGCCTCCTTGTCATCCCCCTAATTTTTATCTCCTTCTTCAGATCAGTTTTAAGTCTGGCTACTTCAGTCAGAAGAAAATGTATTGGTCAAATTAAAAGATTTCTTCAAAATTAAAATAGACCAGGGGTATTAACATGTTTTTGGCTTAACTGTACTGTGGATATGTATTTAGTAAGTATTAAATAAATGTTTCTAGAAAAAATTCTCTAAAATAAAACAACTTTATTTGCAAGTCGCATAATGTCATACCATTAAATATAATCATGGTAAAAATCCAAAGGTCCACTTTCTAGTTTATTCCAGCCTCTTAATGTATAAATAATCTCAACTTTCACAAGTTCTAAAATTATTAATATTATTATCATTGATCCAACGCATGGTTTTGTTTCAGAGTTTCAAATGAGGAATTCAAATGACCGGTTTAGAATTTTAAGAAACCTGTTACCTGTCTTAATAGTTAATCAGGAAAATACTTAAATCAAATTCGAGACTTTTCCAGAATGCGCTGGAATTCTGTGAATAAAGCCATATGCTAAGCTTACTAAAAATATCAGCTCTGTAGTAAGCACAGCTTTTTAGTGATATCCTGTTTTACTGCAGCGTTGGTCATTGATCATTAGGTCTCCATTTTAATTGCTGAACAACCTAATTTGATAGAGACTCACATTTGTCCTGTAAAGAGTCATGGGGGACCTCTCCTTGAGGGCTCTCTTCAAGATCTCCATAGTGCAGGACTTTATGATTTGGAGACAGCCGGCAGTACCAGAATTTATCTGGAAGAATCAACAGAGATGGATTTAGACAAGTTATGAAACAAACAGCAGCTGGCAAAAAGCATGAGTCATCAAGAGGAGAAAAAATAAGCTGATAGAAAAAAAAAATCTGAGCCAAAAGGCAGCTTCGAGGAAAATCCACAGATGGGTGAAGATCCTCTCCGCAAGGGAGGGATCATGACAACAGACAGTTTTAATTGTTTTAGCACCCATTCAACAGCAATATTCAGTAACCTCAAGTCAAGCTAATCAGAGATCTTTTCCTCAGTAAAGGTCAAAAAACTAAATCCAAGCATGGGCTCTTTACTGTGACAAAGTTGTTTTCATTTTATTAATTGAGACTGTTTAAAGGCAGACAAAGAGCTAAACCTTTATGACAGTATCATGCTCTAAATGCATATTACAAAGCAGCAGCACCTGTACACTTATGGAGCCTCATTATGAAACTCTAAAATAAGATTATGTAAAACAGATGGGAAAACTTAAGCCTAAAATCATATTTTGAAACAGGAAATCTGCCAGCACCATCTACTTCACAAATAAATTCAAGGTTCTTAAAAACAACTTTATCGGGTCTGTTTAATAAAAACAAGGGAAGCCTTACTCGATAGTGATATCTGCAAGGTGCCGCTTGATGCAATACTCTGCAGCAAGTCTGCTGTTCTTTTAGCTTTTTTTTTTTTGCCATAGCGGGCAACAAGCTTACTGTAGCTGGCAGCGTGCAGACACAAACCGCTATGCTCTGGCTGGAGTTTGCACAGTTCAACTAATAGCTGAAAACAAGCTGGCTGGTTCTAGTTGGGTGTAGCATCGTACTGAGCCACAGGGAGCAGATTGATAGAAAGATTTGATTGGTTACTGTGAAGGGAGGCGACTGGATCGACTGCTCAGCTTCACCGTCTGGGTGATGGATCGGTGTGCCTGCGTTTGTCTGCACTCCGGTCTCCTTTTGGCTTCCAGAACGACTGCCTCAACAAGCAGCCATGAACGATAAAAATCAACAGAATCAGGCCAAGATCTGCTACCTTTGATAAAGTACACCTCAGTGAGACAAAAATACGACTACCAGCTACAAACTGCTCTTAAAAGGAAGGAGCTACGGTACTTATCCATAAAACTTTAAAAGCAGAGCTTTTGGAGAGAAATATTTATTTTAAATAGGGAGCGCAGAGTAGAGGGGGAAATCATTCAGCAGTGGAGTCAAGGTAAATTAATATTTAATGTGAGTGATACATCCTAACAGGATGGAAGATTTTAAATAATGATACAAGACGCTGTGGGGGGCTTAAAACAACAAGGAAGAAGAGTATCAACATATCAATGAAAGAGTTATATCGAGACCCGAAAAAAATTAAAGGACCATGTGTTGTCATTAAGCTTACTTAAGCACAGTCCATTTACATGCATGCAGAGTCGGGATGAGAACAAAGGCTCAGAGAGGAGAAGAAAGATGGATATGGACATGTTGTTGGAAGGCAGATCTAAGTAACAGCGACAGATAAAGTGGAGGAGTAATTTGAAGACTGAGGAGATTCAAACACGCAAAAGAAAAAAGACCCAAAGCAAAGCACATAAAACAGAACCCTGATAGAGACAACGGGGCAGCAATGTTCTGGAGGAACAGGAAACAGGTTGAACTAAGAGAAGAAGTCAAGCCAAGTTGCAAGTAATTCAATTTTTTAAGATCTGAAATTTTCTTACTGTACAATGTGGCTTGCTTAAATCAAAATTTAAAGGTTAAGAATTAAGTTCAAACATAGATGGGTCTTGATATAAGCCTGTGGGTTTCCTTGCAAACAAAAAAAAGGACGTGGCTATCTGGTCTAGATAGTGTGTGTTGCTGCTGCAGATTTTAAAAGTGGCAAGGGGGCGTTGAACATAACCTGCTGCTGTTATACCTCTGAGTTGCAAAATCGAGGTGGCGTAAAGTTTGACTCATGTAAGGATAAGCAGGTTCTGCAGCTTGATGGTAGGATGTAGCGATGACAGCAGGTCTACAGCCTTAACTGTGATTAAACACATTTTTTGGAAGGCAGATTTTAGTTTCTCTAGCCACACACAGGCCCCAACATTGCCAAATCTGTAGAATAAGGAGATCATTTAAATAGAACCTATATTACAGAAGGAAGTAGGCTAAAAGACCTCAACAAGCAAAATCAGAGGTATCTAGAAAGGGTTATGTTAAGGCTTCTTTGACAGAACCGTCAGGTGGCCACTGACCTGCTTGCTTGGATCGGACTAATACATCTTTATTACTACACGTCCTCTCTGTGTCAAATTTAATACATATGGCTTCATGTACCTAAAATATGCTTTCCAAGATCTTTATGGTGAGAACCATGCAGGGTAATAATAAAAAGAGGAACATATCAATGCAGTAAAGCCCAACATTGCATATTGTTCCACCACAAGAACCAAAGATTAATCGGTTTCTTAATCTGGCCGCTGGTTGTTTCTTGGCAAATTCTTTTCTCGATTCTTCTTTTCCACCTTTTATTTTCCTTCAAAGTTTCTGATTATGTAAACCCACTCTGATGGCACCCAGATGACACCTGCCAAGACAAATCCTAATGGAGCTTTAAAGTGCTGGAATACAGATAGTCTCCCCAACAAGTTGTTTGAAGTGCATCATTGAGAGAGCAGAAGGCAGAGGGCCTTTGACGAAAGCTGTTAAATTTTTAGATACAATATAAAATGTCAGGCAGGATGATTTTAATACACTCCGATCTCAGCTGAGGTGTAGATTTGTGGGGGTTTATTCTTCCGTTTCATCACAGAGAAAGACTACTATTACAGCAAAAGAGTCCTGAGTTAAACGACAGTGCTCACATTTATGTTTTCGGCTCAAAAGTGAGCTCAATGTTTATAGATGTTTGTTTTCTGCTCCTTCGGATTCAACCAACTCTGACTGTCTTTGCATGCTGAAGAGGTGTGTCGTGAAGGGCAAATGGGAGAGGAAAGATGTCGAGCGTGCACTTTTTGAAAGACTTGCGATGCATTTTTTATGCTTTAAAAGAAACCATGTGCCACCGCGCGTCTCGACTTCAAAGGCTGAGAGAGAGCCATAGAATTTGTGCAAGTGATCTTGAATGCAGATTTGCACCAGTCCAGAGGTTCAAAAGCTGATGAAATGTGTCGTGCGCGGCTTTCGCAAAGAAAAGGGACTAAGGCGACTGCGATGAAGATCAAAGGGAAGGATATGAGGAAGAAATCAGGAGAGCAGTCCTTGTGGATGGAGAGGTGTGAATTAAAATGCATGTGTGGGTCCTGAATGCCTCACCTTGCCTCCTGCGACTGCTTATTTTCCTAAAACAGGTTCCCTCACACAAGCGGTTGAGCCTCTGCTGTTTGATCAGCTCCATGATCTCTGGCTGGATCTTTTCCCTCAGCTCCCTGCAGGATAACAAACAGAGATTACTCGTTTGTGGGAATTACCTACAGTCTGTTCAAAGCACCCAACCAGTGGCACTGATCTGCAAAGTGTTAGGAGAAAAAGAAATAAGAGGATTAAATTAGCTATTCCTTAATTACCTAAATCATCAGAGGAACAAAATCTCCTGGATTATGACTGTTAAGAAGGAATAGAAACCATAAATAGTTCCACAGTTTGTAGTTCAGCATGTCTGAGACACGGGGAGAATGAAATTTGTCTCTGAGACCAGCAATAAAACAATAAAAACAAGGCAGTTTAGAAAACTAAATAATGTCTACACACACACACACACACACACACGAAACAAAGACAGGAGAGACGGATTATGGGGCCTGACCTCATGAGCCGCACAGACCAAGTTAAGACGCTGTTTCTCAGCCTTGATCTACAGGCTTTGAAGCTGCACAACCTTCTGCCTGAAGGAAAGGGGATGAACAGTGCCTGAGCTGGATCACTGGGGTCCAACATAATGTTCTGCATCTTCTCATGTGTTTATGCATCCCCTTGTACAGATAACATGGAAGCACTATTTCAACCTCCGCAGAAATAAAACCAAACTTTGCTGAAATATATTTTTGGTTTCTCAATAGAAATTAGCTGGTGACCAGAAGTGGCCGATTTTACAAATTACGGGCCCTGAGCACTGATCTTTTTCCGATCAGTGAATTCACCACACCGAGCGCCACCAGGTCGAACCGACAACAGCAATCTTCGGTGTGGAAGTTGTTACTGTGGTAAGACGACTCAAAGTTAGCCAATTTCATTATTGGTGAGGTGCTTAAAAATGAAGTTAGAGGAAACAGAAAAGGAGTGAGAAGTTGTTTAAAAAGGAAACTGCATTACTCCCAACGCATGTTGGATGTTCATCCAGGCTGCCAGAACAGGAAAGTCTGTTTTAGACTTTGTGAAAAGTCCAGTTCTATCCGTCACTGATTTTGCTAGATTAGGTAAGACTCGACTAGCTTTATGCAGAGTGACTAGTGTTAGTAATGCTAACTGTGCTCCAATGCTCAAAACAGTTAACAATGTGAGTTCATTTTGTCTTTATTTTGTGTTTCTAGTTGGTTTTATTTCAACAGATTTGGACATATTTGTAGATTTTCTCTTGCAGAGAGACAGCTCTGTAACTTTGGGCTGTTTTTGAGATATGAAAGGTTCTATTTTACAATAAAGATCTTATTAAGACAGTTCAAACTTTATTATTTATTTCAAAAAGTATTTATTAAATCATTTCCTAAATAAAAATCAATATCTGGAGGTCAGTGTTTTACAAAATCAGCGATCAGTTATTGGCCAGAAAAACCTGTGGTGCATCTCCGTTTTTATGTAATTTTTTTACACTCTTCCAGCTCATTTCTACTTCTTTAGGCTCCTCAGCTTTGTACCCTATCCACTTTTTGTCCAACTTGATGTTTGCGCCTTTGTTTGCTTCATTAGCCATCCCACGCAGTACATGGATTTGTGGTCTGAAAACTTAAAGAATTTAGTGAAAAGGGATGAAGATCGTTTCCGTTTTACTATCTTACGTGACAATTTTCTGCTGGCGCTACACACTTTTACATATCTTTTTTACTTTGTCTTATTACTGAGATGCTGCAGGTTCCGTTTAAATGGATTAATTCAGGTAAATGTAGAAAACTTGTGGCATTGGATGATAAGAGTTAGAACTAAGCGAGGGGAGCACCTGGCAAGGTGATGGAAGGATACAAGAAATGAGGCAAAAATCCTCAGGGATTGTGGAGAATTCACCTTGAAACGTCAGTAAAATACTGATTAGTTCAGGTGGCAGGGATATTAAGGGATGAACTAAATGATAAAAAAGAAGTAATGAAAGAATAATAAAAATGGCTTTATTTGATGTAGTTCTGAGCCTGTCTTTACCATATCTAGACTTGAAGCTGATTTTGTGTGTCGCAGAGGTATTCATACCCCATACCCCATTCATACCCATACCCCACCTTTTTGTCACTTTGTCACCTTACAACCACACGTTATTGTATTTTCTTGTAATTTTATATGATAACAACTAACACAAAGTACTGTATAACTGAAGTGGAAGGAAAAAGGCTGTTCTGGTATGTCTACCAGTTTTGGACTGAAATCTTTGCCTATTTTTCTTCAAAATGGCCAAAGTGCAGTCAGTTTGGATTGAGATCATCTGGGAACATGGGTTTTCAACTTTTGGCACAGATTCTTAATTGAATTTGTGTCTGGACTTTGACTGAGCCATTTTACCACAAAAATCACAAAAGTTTGATCTAAACCATTCCATCTTCCTAAAAATGTATTCTCCCAGGATTGTCCTTGTATTTAGCTCCAACCGTTTACCTATGACCTTTGACCAGTCCCATATTTGCTATGTCTCCTATATGGCTTGTAGCAAACCACAGACATAGCGTCTTAATGCTTTCTATCAGCAATGACTTTCTTTTTGATATTCTTCCAGAAAGGCCAAATTCGTTGAGTACACGAATAAAACTGGTCAACTGATTCTCACACCTGAGCAGTGGATTTCTCCAGCTCCCCCAGAGTTATCATGGGCTTTTTGGCAGCTTCTCTGATTAACGTTCTCCTTGCACAGCTTGCCAGTTTATTCAGATGGTCGTGTCTCTGTGGGGTTGTGGTTGTGCTACGCTCTTTCCATTTTCATATGATGGAGTGAATTGTGCTTTGTCAGAGGTTCAAAGCTACTTCCATAAACTTTGCCACAACTTTATTCCTGACCTGTCTGGTGTGTTCCTTGGGTCCATGATGCTGTCTGTCCTGTAATGTTCTCTAACAAACCTCTCAGACCTTCACAGAAAGGCTGTATACATGTATCACTTTCCTTCCTTAAAAACTACTTTGTTTTGGGCAATCACCTAAAATCCCTGTAACGTGAAAAAGCTCAATTCGTATGAATACACTCAAGGCACATAAGACTATGATGAATAAATAAATACATAAAATTTAAAATTATAAATGCAAAATCTTCATATGCTGCAAGAAAGAGTTCCTCCACTTTCATTCAAAGTCCATAAATCTTCAGCTCAACTTGTTCTGATGTCTCTGTTCGAAGTGGAATAAAAAAGATAACAGGGGTTTCTAAAAATCTTCGATCCGAGATGTTTGGCTCATATTCATAGCTTCTGATTAAACTGCATTGAATTGAGGAAAATTCCAGCTCCAGAGCATCTTACACTGTTGAAGACGAGCACAGTCTGTTACTTTCTCAACCTCAAAGGCAGAGATAACATTTTAAAACATGGCCTTTTATTTACGGGAGGCTTTGTGTAATGCTGTTATGTAACAGTCTGGTTTGGAGTAGAAACATTGACTTCCTTAAGCATCTTTTCCACAGAAATTCCTCAACAGACATAACTCATGGAATGCGTAAGCTGATTTTCATATTTTATTGTGATAAAACACTCCTCTGTGCATTCTGTTTCAAGGGATCTTTTTTCTACAGCTACTTCTGCCCTTACTATATTGTGTCTAGTGGGATTAGGTGTCTGCAATATTTGGTCTCTCCCTTCCAACAGTGATTCAATAAGCCCTTAGGCTCAGCATTGATTACTGTTGAAGGAGACAGGTTCCTCCAGTGCAACGATTTCTCAAAACTGCTACCCACTCCAATAAAAACAAGGACAGAACAATGTTCTCCGATACAGAACCTGGATTAATGATATACCGGCTCTCTGAGAGGATCATTATTTGAATACCGACTAAGAACACTGCCTGAAGACAGTTGCAATTGAATGCAGAAATTTATCAAAGAAAATGTAAGCTGGTCCAGCCTGGTTTAAGTCAGTTGACAAATGTAAAGGAAAAAACACAACTATTCCATTGACATGATGTTATTCAATAAGATGGACTGTAACCGTTAATATCAACAGTTTTAGACAGATCTTCAAGTTCTACACTGTTTACTCTAAATTGCATGAAATGAAATTTCACTAGAAACCGATTTCCACCTGTTTTTATGAATATTTTGGCAAAGGTGTGGAACTGACAATTTTTCACATGGGATAACACAGCGACACTCACAAGATGGGCCGGGACTGGAAGTCTTCCTGATTCATCCTCTCGGACTGGCGTATCTTCAGAATCTCTGTGTAGCTCAGATTCTGCAGGCGACTCTTGAACTGGTCCAAGGAATTAGGCTTCAGAGAGAGTGCTCGCATGATCTGCTCTCTCACCACCTGCATTACCTGGAAAACAGAGAAGAAGAAGGCAGGAGAGCCAGGTGAGATCACCATAGATGCAGAAAACATGAAGGATGAAGATAAAGTACAGGCACACGTATGTCTCTGGGGAATAACTTCCATTCTAGCTGTTGGAGTTCAGCAAAGCATGAAAACTCAAAACACACTGAGGACAGTTTTCTGCAGACCGCCATGGGACAAAATAAGGAACCAACCAACTGACCAGAAATTACTCCCCTCAAGCAGCACAGTTACCCGGCAGACAGCTAATCTAAAGCAATTTTACTGCTACCCGTATAATATTTGTGTAGAACTTGTAGAAATCCCCCTCCAGTGAAAAAAAAAGATGTTCTCTCACAAGTTGGGATTTTCTTGATCATTGGATCTCAGGACACTGGATGGGGAAGTGATTTTCTCTCTAATTTGAAGTTTATTTTCCTCCCCCTGGTTTTGGAACCGATTGTTCCCCATCCACAATCCCATCATCATTTAGCTACGACGCTAGCCAAAAGCACGAGCCAGCTCAGCTGTTCAGGAATTTAAGATGCATCTAGTTTCTTTATCAGGTTTGCTTTGAAACTCAACTACAAGCATCATTAACTGTATTAACAAATATGAAAAAGAGAAATATTTAGCTTTTACCTTACATCCATCCAACAATGCAGTGTACTGTTAAACACTGAGATATCCACAAACAGTTTATACCAGATGGCATTTAAATAAAAAACCTGCTGTGCGTCAATTTGTCCTTGTCATTTGTTTCTTTTTTTTTTTCCTGCGCTCTCACGGACAATGTGGGTGAGAATTATGACAACAACATCCAAGCAATGATCTATGTCCATTAAAACAAACAAAAAATGAATAGCAAAAAAACTCAACTGCAAAAGCTTTTTGGTGCAGTAGGTACTGTGTTTCCCTATAGTTTTGTAGTAGTCAGATTGTCTAATATTTTATATAAAGCAGTCAAGGTTGTTCGTTCTCTTTGTTTCTTTTCTCCTGCCTGACTGACTTTGTTGTACAACCTCCATTTCCTCCTCACAGCAACTCCGTTGTTTCAGGAGCAGAAGTTAGGTTCGTTTTTCCATTACTCTCCTTAATTTTTCCTGCTCCAAACCCCTAACTAATACATACAGTCAAAACCAGATATTTACATACACCCCTCAGTGGGGTGGGTGGTTTTTGATTGGGTTCTTCTACAAGAGGCTTGGGAGCTCAAGGGTCCTTCACTGTATCTTAGTTGTCTCTAGGGCTGCACACCTCTGGACTGAGATTTCCAATGTTTCTTCAGCTATCTGTTGGAGCCACTTCTCCAGTATGGGGGTCACTGCTCCGAGGGCTCCAATGACAACAGGAACTACTGTTGCCTTCATCCACCAGCCTCTATCTCTTCCCTGAGCCCATGGTGATTCTCCACTTTCTTATGTTTCTTTTTTCTGATGTTTCAATGATTTAGGATGGCCACATCGTTCACATTTGTCCTCTGGTGCTTATCAATGATCACAATGTTTGGTTGATTGGCCATTAACAATTTGAAAAGTCTCTGTTACTATTCTGGCATTTAGCAAAAAAAAATAATTAGGGAAATCTTATTTAACCTAAAACAGGAAACGTTTACTCAGATTTTTGTCAGATAACAAGAAAGCAAAGTATTTGTGTTTCTTTTTATAAAGTGGATGTAAACATCTGGTTTCAACTGCATGTTTAGGGGACAGGAGCAAAGATAAGTCTGCCCCAACCTCTGAGGTGATCATTTACATCATTCTGCAACTGGATAATAACCAGAGACAACTGAATATAAGTGGGCAAATCCAGTGTCAATTCTGCAACTGAAAATTAGTTCTTTAGCTCATTAAAATGTACAACAGGAGGAAATAACGTTTATAGCAATTTGATTTTAAAACCATTATTGAAGCCTGATTTCTTTGTCTTTAATGCACAAAAGTGTCTTTGTCCTTCTGCAAATAAGCTGAAATATCCAAAGGCAGCTTCTTTTATTTAGCTTTGCACTCTAACAAGCGATTTGCTTTCTGCATAATTATGAGTTGAATAACGTAACCCAAAGGCCCGTTTTTCTTTCTGTAAAACCATTCAGCCAGCAAACAAAAGGGTCTTGACACAATGCTTATCCTCATGTGCAGAACTTCATTTTCAACGTGGGTTTCTCTGGTTGGGGTGAACTTAGCCTCGAGATCTAGTTCCTCTTGAAAAACAGCTGCGTGCCTTTAATAAAACAAACAGTTCTGTAACCAAACGTGGCTGTTATATATATATCTATATCTCTCTCTATATATAGAGAGATATAGATATAGATGTAGATATATATACATAATAGCTGATGTGAAAGCAGACATGATAAGCAGCTGTGATTATTGATAGACATTGTTAGCTGCTGCTAATTAGCCTGCAGCAGAATATTCACTAGATCAAATAAAACTCAGGTGACAGGAAGGAAAACTGATTTTTCTTTTGTTCTGTTAAATGTGCATCTTTTGTATTTAAATGCTTTATTCCATGCATGCATTTTCAGGTAATGCAAATATTTTTGCATCATTTGCCATTTTAGGAGGTCTGTTGTAAACACTACTAGAGGTACACAAATTGTAACATTCACAATTGCCAATATTCTCATTTTGTCACCCTACAACCGCAACATCCAGTTCATTTTATTGGTATTTTATATAATACACCAACATCGTAGTACCTAAATGTAAAGTTGAAGGAAAATGAAAAAAAAAGTTTTTGAAATGTTTTAAGTGTGGCATCCATCTGTGTTAAATTCTTTTGTAGAAGTACCTTTTTGGTATTGAGCTCCAACTACTTTCCCCATCATCTCTGATCCGCTTCTCTGTCCCTGCTGAAGAAAAGCCTCCCCACAGCACCATGCTGCCACAACTATGCTTCAAAGTCAAGAATGTGTTCAAAAGCATGTGAAGCACTACTATTGCCTATATCTTTGTCTTCATCATGTGGTTTGTTTGCTAATGTTCTCTGATGAATCGCTCAAGCCTTCAGAGAACAGCTGTTTTGTTTCTGAGATAAAATTACACTCAGGTTGACTCAATTTAAAAGTGATTTGTAAAAGCGGTTAGTTGCACTGGATGTTATTTAGGGGTATCAGAGTAAAAGGGGCTAAATATAAATGCCTACCACATTTTTCAGTTTTTTTGTTTTAAAAAAAATTGTAAACCATGTGTCGTTCTTCCTCTACTTCACAATTATGCTCTACACATAAACTAATAAAATACAGTCTGTTATAATGTGACAAAATTTTAAAATATTCAAATGCATAAATACTTTTCTACTCTATAACTGCGATGTTCTTCGGTGCTGCGCTCATCTGTTTGGTCTGTTGGTTTAACAGCAAGGCTTAAGCCTGGTAAAAATCCCAAACAAGATCTTATGCAATATTGTTCTCACTGTTTGTTTTTTGCTGCAAAGCGATTACTCATCATTTGGAAGAACCTTTGGACCCTCACCACTCAGACTGAGCGAGAGATAAGACCATTAAAAATAGAAAAATTGAGCCTCTGGACATGCATGTGAACCATAAGCCTGAATCAAGCAAGAGAAAAAAAACTAGAAGATTTTAGACCTCTCAAGTGAATGAGTGTAATCCTATTTAATCATCACCATCAGAACTGTGTGCATTGAGAACAGATCTGGATTCTAAATTCTGACTCTTAAGTTAAAGCTGCAAATCAATACGGCTATAAAAAGGAATTAAACCAACTTGTTTTTCAATGTCTGACAAAGTCTGATGTTAAAATGCTGGTGGGAAGCCTTTAGCCGGAAAAAAAGTCAACTTTTTATTGCTAAATAAACTTTAATCAATCAGGGATATGTATTGAAATGCAAATATGTCTGAAGCTGGTAATAGTAAATCTCTATATAGGTAAGCCATTAAAAAAACAGATAAGAGAAGCAACTATTATTTTAGCCACCAGTCATTATATTCAACCTGTAAACTACAGAACCCAGGCTACATAACTACACTTTCCCTCTCTAGTGTTGCACTAAATCTGTTACTGAAGCTGATGCAAAACATCTGTGACACTGCAAAGCAAAGCCGTAAAATATCCTCTGACAGGGCAGACAAGGTTGAGACAAAGCCTCTGTGTGCTGAGCTTAACCTTAACCAACATCATTTTCAAAATGATGCTAATAGAATTATATAATGGCTCCCTGACACGCACATTTTTTGCAAAGATAAAAGAAAATTTCATGCACTTCTCCCTCAAGCAAGACTTAGAAAAGAATCATGCTGTGCATCTAATAAGACAGGAAGAGGACTTTAGTATCTCTGAAGTCTGTGTGACACATCAGTGTTGCTTAATGTTTAATTCAATCTAGTAGAAATAGAAATTTATAATAAAAGCTGGGTTTTATTCCACCTAATATTATCACAAGGACAACCACTGTGCCTTGTAAAGTATTCATACCCCTTTTTCACAATTATTTACACCATAACCATCCCATAGACAGCTTTTTTTCTGCCATAACTGTCTTACTCTATTCATTTGTTGAAGCGGAAAAAAAAAAGTACAGTCCTGTGGACGAAGCCATAACTTCAGTCATGCAAAAGGGGGATTTAAAGCACAAACAGTTATAAATTAGGACATACACATAATTAAGCACAAAAGTAACCTATTATCCCATTAAGATTATAAACGGTGCATCTTTGTGCCAAGACGGAATATTATTCTCCTGAGGATATTAATAAAGGATCATATAAACAACTGCAATACAACAAATACAATATCAGATTTTAATCTAAAAAGCCTGACAATTCTAAAGCCTAAGATCAAAACCTGACATTATTTCAAAAGCAGAGAAAGTGTTGTTTCTTTCAGTCAACCTGGTTTTTCAGCAGAAAAGCCCCTGGAGAGGCTTCATTAATATGCCTTGTTTGCAGCCATGTCTCAGACAGGAAAACAATTCTGCAGGCCCATGTGGCTGCTCTCATTCTAATTAACACTGCGAATATTCATCACATTTAATACGAACACATGGTCCTTTGTCAACAGGCTGGGAATGCATGAGGGCGGCACAATGAATATTTTATCTTCATCCTCTGTCATAAGAGAGCACCTTGACAGAGGTAAGGTGATTTTAGAGCTCAAGAAACTTTGAGTTATGAGAATCTGTTCACCTTGAGTTCTTCTTCCTGTTCACTCAGATTCACTGATCCAAGGTTTGTTTATTCTTTTACCCGTAAGTGTTTCCCATTTCATGTTGTCTTATCTTTACTAGACAACAAGGGCACAAAGGAAGTTAGATACCAGGGCAAGTGTCAGCAGAGTAATTAAAAGCCATACAAAGAACCACAAAGAACCACAGAAAGAAGACGCTGACTTCTCTATCACTTCTTTGCACCTCTGAGCTCATCCTCCAGCAGGATGGTCCCCTCTCTTGTAGCTGCCACGACTAACCATCAATCTTCCTCTGCTGCAACAAATTATGACCATTTCTCGTTGACCAATCAGCTGCGCAGCTGCTCAGTTTAGCCAAGAGCTCACTAATGGCATCATTTACTAGCTGTCGGTCAAATCCGAGCACGCCACTCAAGCTTTTGGTGGAGAAATACTGGAGGTCTTCCTAGAGAGACACTTTGTGGGGGCGAATAACAAGGCTGTAATCATGGAATAATGACTTTCCTGGCAAGTCCCTGGAACCATTTAAATATCCAATCTCACTTGCTGGTAATTGAACTGTTACTGAAGGGTGTCACTACAACAAGCAACATATGCAGGATGGAGCGAAAGGAAAAGAAGGCAAGCACAGGAGCATGCAAAACTGTGCAAAGTCATTTTAACATATTTTTTGATTGGTAAACTAAAGAAAGGAAAATGAAGAAGGCAAAACATTTCCTGCATGGGCTGTGCATTGCATTCCCTTAATGTTGACGATAGACTTCCGATAGATTTTAGCTAAGAATACAAAAATAACGAATAGCAAGATTAGCATTACGTTGGCACAGGTGGGTGGTTTTAACTAGGCAATTTTTTTAGTCCCCGGGCAATGTGGTCTTGATGAGAAGGCACAACAAACTGTGAGTCTTCCGTTAACTTGTATTAGAACCAAAAGAAACACCACAGATCACGAGGTGTCCCAACACATACAGTGTAGTACCTGAATTAAAGCCAAATAGAATAATACTACTCATACAGCGCGTGACATAGCTGGAGAGTGCGTGATCAATGTACGGAGGGTTTAGTCCTCGACACAGCTGGTTCAAGGTCCAACCCCAGCACCCTGTGCTGCATTTTCATCCCCCTCTCTTCACCCCACTTCCTGTCTACCCGCTTTAAAAAAACAAACAAAAAAAAAACGAGCCAGAAGTGCCGCAAAAAAAATCTTCAAAATTATTAAAACTTACTGTCATGTGAACATCTCTGGGTGTGTACCAGGGATTAATAGGTTAACATCTTTACTGGTCACTATAGTAACATTTCTGATGGTTGTTTTTATCATTTACAAAAAAAATCTATTATTAGAATCAAATTAGACTCACGCCATATTAACAATTTGGGTTAGTTTTTGTTTGGACAACAGATGCAGCGTCACTTACACGTACAGAGAGAGAAGTGACAGAACAGCAAGACTCCAAAGAGTCCAAAGTCTTTAATTTGGTGGCATTTTGAGGTCTGACTAATGCAAGACATGTACAGTCATTAACTGCTCAAACAGAACCTCTCTGCCAGCATGAAGCAGGCTAAAAGATCTGAAAAAGCAACACATCGTGCCCCAATTTTAAGAAACAGATGAGAAACAAAATCACTGAGTTTTATGAGTTTGGAATTGGTAACAAAGCCATTTGTAAGACGTTGGGACTCCAGTGTACCACAGTGAAAGCTATTATTCACAAATGTAGAAAACAGGAAACAGTTGTGAACCTTCTAAAGAGCGTTCAGCCTATCTAAATGAATCCTAGATTTGATGACTCGTCCAGGAGGCCACAAAAGAATCCGGGTAAACAAGCCTCACTTGGCCTCAGTTAAAGTTTTTAAGCTTCAGCAATAAGAGACTGGGCAAAAACGACAACCATGTGTTCCACGGCCAAAACCACTGATGATCACGTAAGAAAAACCTATGTTCTGTCTTTCCTGTTCTGCTTTGAAATTTCTCCTTTGTCATTTGTCTCCACTTGTTCTTGTCAAAATCCACTTAAAACCAAGATGTTCCTTCGCAAGTCAACAAAAGTGGAATGGTAACACTCCCATCCATTAAACCTTTAAATATATATTCACTGCCTCTTCCTGCTTGCAGTTTACGAGTCACTGTATCTGTATATTTAAACTGAAATCCTTGTGGTAACAGCTGGATGTGACTTTAAAGTGCTGTTAAAAATCACTTTTTTTTTTTTACTAAAGGCTTTAAATTTCTATTTAGAGAACTTTAGGCACAATTGCTTCTTACACTTATTAAACTTACACTATAAGACATAAAATATGTACAAAACAATATACGCCTGAACACAACATGTCTGCTAATGATCCAGTGACGTTCCTTGTAATTTTTCAGTATTCCCAGCAACAGCACACATGAAAACCCACGGACTACACTTAGCGGGTTTTGTCTTCAGACCAAACAATACTGTTGCCTTATTTAAAGGTTCCTGCACTATGTGCCCAGACAAACTGACAGAGAAACTATTTTATTCAAACAGAGGAAAAGAAACCAAGCAGCTCTGCATGGGGTGCAGTGCAGCCCATGTGTACAATCAGACAAAAAAGTCACCAGGGAATGCAGCACTCACTGCAAATTTATAGTAAATTAACAACAAAGCCAAGTGCCGACCTTGGCTTAATGAGCACTGAATGTTTTTCATGCATTTTCCATACTTATTCTGCAGAAAAAAAGAAAAACCTGCATTAATTGGTCCAGATGGACAATCAAATTGTTTTTGATTAAGCATCTATTCAAGGACTCATCATCAGCAGGGTACTTGCACTAATGCTGTTCTGGGAAACTAAAGCAACTTCCCCATGGATAATGCAAAACTCATTTATTTGTGTGACGGCCCTTTTTGGGCAGGGCCTGTTTACTTGGCTTTGTGCTTGCTGTTTCTTCTTCAGGCCCTGATCAGCTGGGGCAATCAATCTGACTGGGAGCAGCTGGCTAGTCCTCCCAGTCCTGGTTCCTGCTGGCACACCCAGACAACCAGACTTTATAATGTGAAATTTAGTTAGTAAATTACATGGATTATTTTCTATAAACTTACGTCCCTGTGTTTCTTTTTGTCATGGCCAATGAGCCGGGTCGTGACGTAGGCCAGTTTTTAGGCTAGACAAATATGTGCAAGTTACCAAAAACTAAAAATAAAACATCCAAGTACGTAAAATATGAATTACAAAATGTAAATTCGGAATAATTTAGAAATAAAGAAAAATATAATAAAGTTACACTAGCTTTTTTTTCCTAAATAAGCTGTAACAAAAAAATAAATCTTGGAAGAAAATATTACCTCAAAAATTGTTAAACAGACCTAATTATAAGGTTTGTCAAATATGGCCAGCAATAATTTCTATTATTAATAACGTGTCTGCTGCTTTTATTCATGAGCTAACAAATTATTTGCAGCTGTGTATCAGCCTTGCATTTACTCTGTCACATTACAGCCACAAACTGCGATGTATTTTATTGGGATTTTAGGTGACACACCAACACAAAGTAGCATATTATTGAGTAACAGAAGGAAAATGATTTTAAATTTTGATTATGACTAAAAATCTGAAACATGTGGCATGCATTTGTATTCACAGAACCACCTTTTGGGGTATAGGTCTACCAGATTTGAACATCTAGACACTGAAAAATACGCCTATTTTTCTTTCTAAAACAGCTCAAGCTCAGTCAGATTGATTGGAGAGCTTCTGAAAACATAATGTTCAAGTCTTGCCACGGATTGCCCTGTAGTTAGCTCCACCTATCTTCCAATGAACTCAGACCAGTTTCCCGGTCACGCTGAAGAAGAGCATCCGCAAAGCAAAATGGTACCACAACTACCTTTTATTGCGGTGAAGGTAATAAGCAGGGTTAGCTGTCTCCCATGCATTTTGCAAGTAGGTCAAAAAGTTAAATTTTGGTCTTAACTAACCTTGTTTCACATTTTTTTTCTGTTTCTTCAGTGGCTTTTTTAAAATGCTAATTGGATTTCCTATTGTTTTCAATTCTCCCTTTTTGCCACTTTTTTATTATGATGAGATTTGTGGGCTGCATGACTAATAGTTGTCCTTCCAACAATTCTCCCACATGAGCTGTGGCTCTCTGCAGCTCCTCCAGAGTTTCCACAGGTCTTAGCTGAGATCACTTTACATGTGGACATCGTTTACTAATAAGGTAACCTCTAAAGGGAGTTTGTTGCACTGGATGCTATTCAAGGCTGTCAGAGTAAAGGCGGCTGAATACATATGCAGGAAAGAGTTTTTGGGTTCTTGAAAGAAAAAAAAAATGCTGGAAAAAATGCAATCCTTCCAGTTCATAATTATTTGCTAGTTTGTGTTGATCTATCATCTAAAATAAATTGAAATTTGTGTTCATAAACTGCCAAAATGTGAAAAAGTTCAAGCAACATCTTTGGCAAATAGCTACATATCTGAATGTGACTTTACCTCGACCAAACTTTAGTTGTGTTTATTATTGCTGAATAAACCAGAAAATTACTAATCTGTTGGTCTCCCTTCTTTATATTTATAATTGCATACAGAGGATTCTGACGTATTACAGATTTTGGCAGTGCCACATTAATATCTGATAATAAAGACCTCAGGCAGCCAAATGAGTATTTGTTTTTGGAAGCAATCTAAAGTAAATACCATAGAAACACAAATAAATCAAAAGCCAGATAAATGATTATATCACAAGGCATACAAATGAAAGCTCATGTGTCCATTTCCCTGTTGATTTCTAGGGAGCCTAATTATCTTGATCCACCACAAAACAAAATGCTGGACTGGCGTCTCTCTTGCTACAGCTCTGATAGTTTGATGCTAATGACGGATGATCTCTCTGTTCCGATTAGTGAGCTTAGCTTTGCTGTTCTCCATGTGAGTGGGCCAATCACCCCCTTAGGCACACAAACACACACTCATGATAAAGTAATGCACCGAAACAAAGAATAAAAACGCAAATAACTGACACAAGTCCCTGCAGAGCAAAAAAGAACAGTCATGCCTTTACTCTTGAGACACAGTCACATACAAACTGTGCAGAAAGTTAATGCTCGCAAACATACTCTACGATTTGTCGTAACATGCACGCACCGTCGGATTGTGCTTACACATGTGCAAAAACAATAAAGCAAAACTTGTTAAGGGAGTGAGAGGCGAGGCAGCCGGCAGAGGCAAAAAGATATAAATAGCCTGTCTGAATTCAACAATAGAGATGGTGGTGGAGGTGGCGCAGGACACTGGTGGGATGAGGAGTAGGGGGGGACAAGAAATAGGAGGAGTAAAAGACAGAGAGAGAGAACACAAGACAAAAGAACTGGAAGAAACTGCAGGAAGGGAAGAGCCTTAGAAACAGACAGCTGGTGAAGTACTGTACATAAAACCGGTGATATAATGAGACAACAGCAGGTCTCATTGCAGGAGACAAAGATGAGGGGGGGAGGTGCAGGTTTTCCAAGCTGTGATCCAGGTACAGTTTCATCCAAAGCAGGACAACATTAAAAGTGTGCACAGGGCGCTCCCCAACCAAGTTGTATCTTGGAACTCAAATAAATGTCCGTAAATACTTAAGATATGCAAATATTTTATTAATGTCATATATATATAACATTAATAAAATATTTGCATATCTTCAGTATAAATTAGATATATCTAATTCAATGGTTCAAGACTCCTCTTATTAAGCAAATACACATGTCTGCTCCAAATCAGACGCTAACTTTTGTGTCATCAGTAAGCCAGTCACAGTATTGTCACAGTGCTTATAAATTAATCATATATTGTCAAACGCTCTGTCAATTTTTCATTTCTATAGACTTAGGTGTAAGGTATTAAAACTGACGGAGTACAAAGTCATTTTTTAAATAGAGACATTAAATGAAATGTAAAAAAACTTTTTTTTTTAAATTGTGTTCAACATAGTCATACAGTAAATACTAACTCAGATATCGATAAATATCACAGAGAAAGCAATATGTGTATTAAATGTGATACAATGGTATGCAGACATATTTATGTGTCAATATATTCATAACTTAAATATAACACAAGAAATACATTGACATTTCTATCTATTGTAACTATTCAAAAAGGTTTGTCTATATAATAATATATCATTTTAAATATTAGAAAGATATTTTGTCAAATTAATTTAGTCAACCGTTCAGTTTTTTTAATGTAGAATTTTCTGATTATAGTTTTTTGTATCAGGCATTAAAGTCAACTAACAACACAACAGTGCAACCCCAATACTATTTACTTTATCGATTCAAAATAAGAGTCTCAAACATGTAGGTACGCCCTCATATCATAATAAATATATTACTTTTCACATGGGCAACAGAAAATTGTGGTGTTTTAATATTTTGAAATCTTATTGCAACCATTAACTGCAACTTTAATCTTGTGGAGCTTCTAAGCACTCTTATTTGTATTGGTATTTTGTAAACTGAATAATGCTTCAAGGTCAGTCATGAAATATAACGTCCTAGTAAAAAGGAAAGTAGATCCTATTTTTACTCAAGTTTCATTGTAAATGATCAGACTATGAACAGATTTCAAAATTTTGTGAAATCTAATATCAGGCAAACATAGATTTAGATTGTACCATTTCATTATTCATCTAACAAAGATGAAGCTGAAATATAAACATTAAAGAGAAACTCGGTATATGTCAAAAAAAAACCTAGATATGTAGAAAACCCCTGATTTTGAAGGAAGGGGTGTACTTTTTCATATATCCCCCCAGGATGGACACATAAATACCAAACAGTAGTTATATTAATTCTTTATCTCGTGGCTCAAGGCCTTCAGTCTGAGGCCAACTTTAATTCAACAGGATTAAACTTAGCTTGCAATTTATTCAATTTATTTTTAACTGGATGGACCTGGGAACATATTTTATCTGCTATCTTGGCCTCTGAAAGAAGTGGTAGTTTTTCTGGAGCTTTGTATGAGGTTAGTGGATTTAGGGGCCCAGTCATCCTGATCTGTTTACTTTACTAGAATTTGGCATCCATTTTACTAGAACTGGACTGGAATATGTTACGAGCTGAATTATTAAAGAGCTATAAAACAGAGGGTAAAGATGCAAGAGTTAGTCTAACACTTCAGCAAACTGTTAAATGAAAAACGTCTTCAGCAGGAGCAAATCGCGAGTTAATACTGTAGCTATAAAAGTCAACTCAGATCAATCTTTTCAGGGGAAATGTTCCCATGTTGGAGCAGCATATGAAGTCTGTCCTAGCATATTAACCCATTCCTGTATATTAAATATACTCAGATTTTCACACAAATATTGTTAGAAAGCTAAAATCCCAGACTTGGTTTGAAAGGTCACACACTGGTCAAGCTTTGACAGTGAGCTAGACTAAGTTGCATCTGACTACTCTATACTCTAATGCATTAGTTGTGTATAATATGCAACCAGACAGTTCCTATGGGGGAGCAATCGGGGATGATTACATGAAAAAAATGAATTTGAACACAAAGAAGGAACTTTTAGAATGAGATTCAATGAGCTTATAAAAAGCACAAAAACAGTTATAGAGAGACTGGTATTAATTTTTTAATTATCGCTGATTTATGGGGTAAATAAGAGATAATTTATTTCGTAGAGATCCACTTGAACTGGTATACTGAATTTCAACTTGACCGCCCTGACAGGAGACTGGTTGGTCTTAAACTCCAAAATCAGATTTTTTCCTCCAGTCAGTGAACGCTCCTTACCTAAGCACTACATGGTGGTGGAAACCACAACACTCTCGGCAGTGGAAGTTGTTAGAGCAGGGGGAAAACTCAAAAGTTGCTGTTTTCAGTTTTGTTCAGATGAAGTAAAAAAAGGGTGTAAGAACCTATTTAAAAGGAATTTTCCATAAATGCATGCTGGAGTTTAATTTAGGCTGTGTAAACAGAGAACTACACCTCTGTAGGTGCTTCTCGTTTCATTCCTTTCGCAGCTAACTTTGGCAGGATGTAGGAAGGCTAGATTACTCTTTTTTCTATTCTTTATGGTTTTTTAACTTGTCTGTCATGGAACAAGCACATCTCATAGAGACTGATGTTTATTGTTATTAATAGCTAACTGGAGTAATCGTTAATAAAAGACGTAACAGACATTATAAAATATCAATTCTAAAATCATTTATGTATTTGTTTTAAATTGGTAAAACCTTTTTCAAAACTTATATCTCACATAATGTGAAATTGGCTGTTTAATAATACAAATGAATATTGAACACTCTAAGAAGGAAGGCCAGTATATATTCTGAACACTGTTGATCAGAGCCCATAAAAAAAAGGGAAATACGGTATTTTTAGGTCAAAGCTTTAAAATAAATTATCAAAAATTGGCGTCAGACCTGATCGGTGCAGCTCTGGTTTTACACTAGTTAATGTATCTGATTGCTTATCTCTGATGTTTCGAAAATGCTAAAAATAACCACAAAATTTCAGATTGAATTAGAGATACAGTACTCAGTGGACAAATCACCAGTCCATCATAATGTCAGCAGACAGACAAATCCTCACTCTGCATGATCACTCCATCATCTGACCAGAGTGGAACCCCTAATTTACTTTAGATGCATGTCTTTCGTCCACATGAGGATAGTGGACCATAAAGAGGAAACCAAGAGAGGCATGGGAACAAGCATGCAAACTGAGTGCAAAAAGCTGTCGGGTGGCCCAAACACCTGGGCCCAAAATCCTTCACCTGGCCCCTGATAAATCTTCAGTCAACCAAACTATTTACTTCCCAGTTTCAGCCCAAATAATTTTGTAGCAGGTCACCACATTGTATATGTAAACTGGAAAGGCCAAAACAGTGGGAACGATGTCCAACAACAATTCAAATACAGTACTGGCAGTATTTCAAAGGCTTCTGCTCTACAATCTGTATCCGACCATACTCTAATTTCTGTGTGAAACCCCTCTGGCTGAAACACTGGCTGAAGCCCATCTAAAGCTATCAGAAGCAGTGTGGAGTCCAGAGGAGCAGAAGAAGTGGTGCTGGATTCCTCTGGCGACAAACAGTGGGGTTGGTGATGTGGAGTAATCCCATTGACAACAACAAAGCCCAACCCCCCCATCACACACAAAAACACATAAATACGGATGATGCCAGGGGTGCACAGTGGATGTGTGCATCTGTATGCAAGTAGAGGAAGAGTGAAATTATAATACAACACATGAGTGTGTGTGTGTTAATACAAAGGCTGTAATCTGGGTCCCGCTCTAACCTGCTTACGCCTCGCCGAGCCTACATTGCCCCATCTGTCCCTCCTCCCTCATCTTCTCCATCTATCCCTGGCTTTTCCTTCCTCCTTTCCTCCTCCCTTTTTCCCCTTCTACTCCTCCGCATCCAGGCAACAACACAAACAGTCCTCTTTCTTCTGCTCGGACCACCTCGTCTCCGTCTCCGTTTTTTTTCTCTCCACATTCCCAATCTCTGTACTTACATGTCACCTCCATGGCTCGAAGCAGCGCACGATACTCTCCACAATGACTGATGAATCCTCGAGCCTCTGCCAGAAAACGACTTTTCGGCTCGCGACAGGGAGGCAGGGACAGGTGGAAAGATGGATGGAGCAGATGGTTCCTCAGAAGAGCAGTCTGGCTGATTGTGGACAGTTAGCTATAGCGTTAGCCACAATAAGAGAAAACTCATCTGTCAATGCCGCCTCCTTTTTTTCGCCTTTTCTTTCTTGTTTTGGCTCTCTCTTCTGTTGTTGCCTCTCTATCTAAGCATATTCTGTTTAATGAAACCAGCCCCTCTTCTATTATGCTTCCCCCGATAATCTTGCTACTATAGTAAATTTTTACACCTTTGTATTTGCCGTCCTTTCTACCTCTGTGGCTCTAAGAGCATCAGCCAAGCTGCTCTGCTTCACTTATGTTGATCTCTGAGCTTATGCACTGATTGGACCCACGCCATGATCAGAGTCACCAATGGTGATGCAGAAAGCCGATCACATGATAAATATAGGTGATTGTGTGTGTGCAAGTGTGTGTGTTTAGTTGTAGAGGGAAAGAGGGAGGTATGCGAGTGGCTGCAAGGCGCTACATCACTGAGGGATTTTTTTCAAGGTCTCGAGAACAGAGAGATGAAGGCTCTCTCCTCCCTTCCTGCGGGGACAAGGAGGAGGAGGATGAGGATGAGAGGAGGCTGCGAGCACAGACGCTCGGATGAAGGGACGACAGGCAGCCTTACAAGTCTCTGATAGCACTCTCGTGCCGAAACAAAAGCGAGTACGCACGCAGAGAGAGTGGCTCCATTTTAGTTAAAACAGAGGCAGGGCAGTGCGGCGCTGCAGACGTAATTGGAGGGGGTTGCTATGGAAACAGGGGAAACGGCCGCTGACAGACAAAGCAGTGCCCTGGGAGAATCATACTTGCCTCCATTAAACACACCTCATACACAAACACACACCTCGACTCGAACCACATTGAAACAGAAGAAAAATCAACAAGCCAGCTTCTTTGAAGCAATTTCCCTAAACAAGCATATTTCAATGTGTGCAGAGTGACGCTAAGTCAATCACCCATAGAGACCAAGGCAGCGAAAAGGTAATCAGTGCAGAGAAATAGACACACACTTGCAGTGCACAGCAACGTGCACATCAGGACTCTGATAAAAACTCAAGTGCGTTAGTATTCCACACATCAGTGCTGTCAGCAGCAAATGTTGAAGCTCCAGGGAAGCCATACAGATTAGAAAATGGATGGCCTCTGAATTATCCTTGATCCCCCTTATTATCCACCCACATTAGGATGCATATGCTCTCTAAAGAGTACACTCCCTTCTATAATGAGTGGACATGGCATTTTAAATTGCAGAATGTATTCAAATATACATTCTAGCTTTAAGCTGATAGTGTTACGGAATAGAAATTCTGTCCTGACATCAAGAAAGCCGCCGCTCTTTTATCAACTACAACTCTCTAAGTAGCTGGGAAAAAAACCCCACCATCAGCAATATTACAACTCAGCAGATTGCAACAGTTAAAAATAAGTACCACAAAAAGCGTTAATGAACATTAAATGAAAAAATAAGTGAAGTTGATTCCTTCATCAAATAGCAATACATTAGAATTTCACATTCATTGTAACCTGAGACTAAAAATTGTGACACTTAGCATTAAGCTCTGCCTGCATCATTTAGCAAATACCTTCAGACCAAAATGTCTTCATACCAACAAGGTACTTCTGATATCTAAACCTTTAAGGTGATGGCAGGCACGAACAGAAAAAGAGGGTTGTCATGCCACCCATCCGATTTACTTGCTAGTAGGCCACTACACTGCTCTAGTTAGACATTTACTCACACTAGTTCAAAAACACTCTGACCTGTAACACCTTTTGGCAACTATTGGTACTTTTGTCCAAATAGTAGGAGCAGGAGTCCTACAGGTTAGCCAAAGTGTGGCATGGATAACACTTGCCAACACAAATGCAACCTACAATTTTAGAAGTGACCCTTTAATTTTACTAGTCAGCTGCTGTGACTTGATTAATTTGATCAGTAGACTGGTTAACACTAACTAACTAACTAATTAACTAACTAACATACTCATTAATACTAAATAAAGTCTATGGCGGGCTGTAAATATTTGAGATCCTTAATATCAGTGATCATTTTTGCTTACATGTTTGTGAATACATGGTTAGTTAGAGACTTGGTCACAATAATTCAATATTTTGTTTCACTGAGATAAACAGCTCTCACTAATAGCGCTTACTAACAGTGCAAAGGTTCTGACAAGTAGGCACAAGCCAACTATATCATACTAGTTAACTAGATGACAATAAAACAAATGCCAACTACTCAGGAAAAATTCTGCCCAGTAGTTTACTAGTGACTCTTAAATGTGTGCACTAGTCAACTAATGCAACCTGAAAGTTCAACTAGCAATCTAGTGAAGCCTAGAAATCGCACCGGTTCACTGGTTGAAACGTTTTGGTGATCTTACTCCCCTTGGACTGCTACAAAGTGTCAACTAATGTACATTATGTTCTACTAGTTGAGTAGTTAGATTTCTAGTTGCCTAGTGTTCACTTTTAAGAGTCATCAGTAAACTTGTGGGCATAATATTTGTTGAGCATCACAATACAGTTTGAATTAAACGTCCAGTTTCTATGAAAGCATCTGTTTCAATCCAAACTGAACAAATTAAAGTTAACATTAACAGTGAGTAATGACATTTATTTTTAAACTCCCCATAAACTAAACACACAATTCCCTGAAGTATTGTGGGACTTTTCGATTACAAGTAAAGCAGTACTGTCATTCCTGTTCTTCGATAAAATAATAAGATCGTTTCATTGCCTGACACTAGGTCTAGTCATCAATTAGTGCATCAACAAGCCTACAAGTAGGGACTTCCATGCTACTAGTGTAACACTAGAGCCGACTAGTAGGACTTTCGCTCCTCCTAGTTAAACAGAGGTGCCACTAGTTGGCAAAAAGTGTTTCTATAAAGCGTGTTGATTAAACCAGCGTAGCAAAATATTGAACTACAGTGAGCAAATCCTTGACTAGTGCAGTGTACCTGCAAACTTGTAAACAAAAATAATGGCTGATATCAAGGATATTATATATTTACACAAATGGCTTCCCATAATGAAGCATGAAAAAGATTTTTCAAGATTCAGATGAAAAATATTCCTTCCACACAGACGGGAAATCCCTGTGGCATAAGTAACAATGTAGAGCAAAGACCTGGTAGTTACTCAACACCAAATGGCATCGGTTTCTCACTCCTTGTATATTCAATGAAATGTAACACAAACCAACACAAGGAGTATAAATATATAAATAGCTTTTTCTCTGTTGTAAATTCAAAAAACAAACAATGCAGCCATGCTAGTGAGGTATCTAACAAACTAAAGGACAGTGTTTTTTTAGCATCCATCTGGTTTGTTCTCCCTGCCTCTGTCCTACATTCAACTGTTTTATTGAGAATCGTTAATTGCAACTTTTCCCTCAACATCACTTTGCCATTTGAGCCCAGATTTATTTGATTTCGCTTTTTATTCTGAATAATCTGTCGTGACTGCTCTCCACTGCCTGGTAACCTACCACATGACTCCAAATGAAAACTGATAACTTTCTCGAGTGTATATGTTTTAATATATATAAATACAAGGCACTAAGTGCTAAAATTGTCATAATCAATGTTAGATCACGATGGTCAAAGAACGGTACAAATAGGGTTGCTGTCTTTGTTACATCATGACTCCAAAGGAAGATGCTGCAACTTGAGACTCATATGCATGTGAACGTTCACTTCCCTAATAAAATATAAGAAGAATCACACACTCTTGGGAAATGCATTTTCTAGATGTCAAAGTCTGAATCAGCAATTACAGTTTTATCCCGATGGGGAACAATTTGCTCCTGGGTGACATTTTGAGAGTCGCTACCGGCACAGGTTCACTTCATTCAAAGCCAGTAGGTATGAACCAGAAATTACACAGTGGACTTTTTTTCTTAAATAAACCACCTGACTAGTATTCTGGGTAGTCTTGCAGCTTGGTTAACATCTCGGATGATGAGGTTCTTTAAACTATTTCTAAACAAATCTTGTCCTGTCCTTTGGAGGTTGTGATTTGTCTACGACAAATAATACCGTAGGTGGGAGGTGTTAAAGTAACATTCCTAGAGAGTCAGGATGCAAGTCTTCCCAGCAGGACATTTTTCATTGGCAAAATAAACTTTACTCAGTCAGTGGGTCCAATTCTATAGTTACCTGCTGTTTATTTTATTGCTATTAAAAGTTTTTTTGTGCTTTTAGTTTTTGGCCTGGTGTGTTTCTCTCCATTTTTTGTCTCTGTCTAGTCCTCTCATCCCCAGCTCGTCGAGGTAGATAGATGTTGCTTCTGATTTTGGTTCTTTCTGTCAATGAACTCTCCACTCTTGGTTACCACCCAATACATGCTCAAGATGAGTTAAATAACTGAATTGAAGATTCAGATTGAAGAATGCAATCCTTTTTGTCTGGACATACATTTCACAATCCTAGTAAGTGAGGTTAATTGAGTTAATCAATTCGGACCAAGTTTAAACTTAATGCCTTCTTTTAAAATGCAGGTAAGGAACCTTTCATGAGATTTAACACACTACCTAAATACATCTCAACTGAAATTCACACCCTGTGGCTTGTAGCACATCTGTTAAATATTCGACACAATAAGACAATCCCAATTAGTCTGACAAATCAGGAAAATGCACAGAGCATCTGCTGCTTCCTACAATTGATGCCCAATTGACTACACGACATACAATACCAATCATGAACACCTCATCACTATCACCATCTGGCCGTGTACATAGATGCAATCCCTGTGTGAACTGGCTCAACCTTAGCCAGCTTACTGAAGGCTTTTCGTCTTTATCCAAACTATTGAGTGCATGTCTGTACAATCAGAAGGAAGCCGCACATGTTTAACCAAGAACGACACCCTTATTCCCTAAAAAACATGAAGAAAATACTAAAGTGTGCCAAAGAGAATGTAGCCAAAGTACTTTTGGAATAATAATCTTTGGACGGATGAGTCTAAAATAAAACTATTCTGACATTAGAACAGAGGACACAGCATTCCAATAAAAGGACCCTCATATTAACTGTGAAGCATGGAGGTGCAAGTGTCATGGTTTGCAGATGCTTGGCTATAGCAGGACCTGGGAAACTAACCATCACAAAAACTTCTACTATCAGAGGGTGTTTGAGGAAAACGTGAGACCATCTAAAACAATTACAGCGGAAGCATAACTGGACTGCAAACATGACAGCGACCCAAAACATACCAGTAAATCTTGCAAAAAATTAATGAACAGAAAGTCCTGGGCCGAGTTAAATCCCAGGGGCCTCATGTATGAAGCAGTCTTACGCACAAAAACCTTGCGGTGCAACGTTTTAAGCACAAATCAGCATGTACAAAAATGAACGTTGTGTGGAAATCCACACAAACCTTTGACCTGCTATGAAAATGTGCGGAAGCCACGCAAGCCTTTTCAATCAACAATAACATGCTACAGAGAACTAAAACTTACCTAAATCCACTGAAATATGACTCCATTCAGCTTTCTTCAATTCATGGAACATCAAACCTGATGCTTTTTCATGAGTTTGAGCTTTTATGGTTTAAACATGAGCGATGACATTATGATGACAATAATGTAACACACTTCAGAAATTGATGGAAACAACCTCAGTCGGATGTAAACTGTAAAACTTCCTTTGTTTTTGTCACGTAGATGGAAATGCACATCGGTCTGTGCGCAGAGGAGCATAAAATGCGTGTGAATCATCTAAGGGGCAAAGAAAACTCTCGAATCAGCAGATTAATTCCAAACAAGTCAGGTTTTATGATTCCTAAGGTGGACAAGCTGGAGACAATCACACGTCCATAAATAGCTGCGTAAAGATGCGTGTAATTGTGAAACAATGGCAGCTTTGGCTCAGCTGAAGGACATCGCCAATGGAAGAAGTCTGAGGGATCGTATCATTCAGAGATCGTACCAACCTGCTGTCAAATGATGATGAATGACTTGGCCAGTTTAGATTGCCCAGCGCAATTATTTTGGAGTTCTGCGGGGGGCTTGCCACCGTGTTACAGAGGGAAACCAGGAGGAAACGTGCATCACCGGTCTCAGTTCAAGTTGTCACTACGCTGTTGTCCTTTACTGGAGCTTTTCAGAGGGAGCTGATTGACAAGTCGGGTATTTAACAGTCATTGCTGAGCCGTGATGTGCCAGCCATATAGGTCGGCCTCATCCGTATGTTGCTCGGATATATATTAAATTCCCCTAAACTATACTAAAATGGCAAACATTATATTGCAATTTGCAGCTATTTGCCAGTTTCTTATGTAACCAGAGCTATGGACTGCTATAAGGGCAGCATCTGTACATTAATTTGTTTTTGTGAATAGAAAGCATCTTCATTCAATGTATGTGTAACCTATTTGTGATGCGCAAATGTGTTCCTCGGACGCAATGTAACGTTGGCCTCCTCAACTGATGATTCTTTTATACTATAATAATAATTAGAATTGTTCTAATTATAATAGTTGTGTTGGGAACAAACTTCAAGCAGGCTCCGTGCGCGATGGCTGGCTGCTAAGGAGATGTTTTTTTGTCTGTCTGCTTTTTTATGTGACTTCCTGAATGGTTTTAATGATTTACAGTACTTCACATCGTTTTTGTGGTGATAGTCTTCCTAATAGAAATATAAGAGGAATATTCATGTCAGCTCTAATTGAGTTCAATGCAGAAGCTAAAAAGCGCTGTTTGGATTTAACACATAAACTGCAAAATAAGTTTTTATTCCGGCCATGGATCGTAATTTCGCTCCTACCGTGTTAACGGCATTTAACCTTCTGCCACTCAGTTATTATAATATATTACTTATAACGATGGAAAAATTGCCAAATGAATTTGAACATTCTGCCTTCATCTCGGACACTGATATCTGTATTTCATATTCAGTGAATATCTGCTTTCTTGCCTTTCTGATCGCCCCCGTTGCCATGGTTATTTGGACACGTGGTAGGTGCCTTCCGGTTATTTATACTACTTTGCATATGTATTTATGGGTCGAAACCGGGCGGTTCCAGCGCCACGTGCAGCTGCGCAGAATTCACCGGCAAATGGGATGTATGAAGGCTACGTATGTGGTGGCATGTCTACGCATGGTTTCGTACATCTGACTTTTTTTGTGCGTATTCTTTCGTACATGAGGCCCCAACTTTTGATCTCATGGAGTTGCTGTTAAACAGGCTGTACATGTAAGAAACTTCTCACTCATCTCACAGCTGAGAAGTGGGGCAAACCTTTCTGAGCCCAATTGCTGAGACTGGTAGATGGCTAAAAGTAGCATCTCACTCAAGTTATTTGGACCAAAGGGGGCAAGACTTTATATTAGGGAGTAGGGTGTTCTAAGTGTCTCCTCAGATAGAAAACACATTTTTGTTGGTATCTTTTAATGAGTAAAACAAGGTGTTTCCCTGTAATTCAATCACGTTCTTTTCCAGCTATAAAAGAAGAAAACATTTATTTTTAAAGTACTAAAAAATGTAATGGAATGTCCTATTTTTTCACGACTGTGGAAACGGCTAATTTTTACCGTTAACTGAAGCACATTTACGCCTCACCCCAGTAATAAAACCATGCAGCCTACCTTGTTAAAGTCTTCACTTGTGGCTCTCATCTCCTTCCAGGTCTTGTTGAGCAGCTGGATGCAGATGCAGAAGAATTCCTCAAAGGAGCGATCATGTGTGAAGAACATGGGGTGGAAGTCATGACAGTTTTCACTGGCTGTGGACATAAGAGAGACAAAAGATCGATATAGCCACCAACACATTTACACATTTGAATGTGATCCTATTTATTTTTGTTAGTCTGCAAAGTGTACAAATTATTCAGATGCATCATTAGCAATATTACTTGTCGGTTTGTGTTGCATTTACATTTTTGCCCTTTTAATTTTGTAGTTTTAACATTTTTATTAAGCCAGTTAATTAGATTGTTGTCGGCAAGTCTGACAACAGTTTAATCTGAAATGTACAACTTTACTTGTGCCTGCAGACAGGGCACAGGTTACCATCTTACAGCTGAACAGAAAGTACAGCAGTGATCAGAGTTTGTTATTTTTTTACAGCTGTACAGAGCATAGAGTAAAACCCTCCTGCCCCTCTCCCACCTATTTCTGTGTACAGCCAACCAGAAATCACTGTAGACATCTCCCTCTCTTACAAAAAGAAAAAAATTTGCTGTTTTGAAAGAGTTTTAAATTAAAGCACATAAATAATGTTTGTATAAATACGATGATCCCCCAAACATGGGTATTTTCCCACAAACTTCATACTGGACCATGCCTATAAATACTGCAATAAAACAGCACCTTGTCAGATGAATATGGATATATCTGGTAATAAGACTCAGCTACAGAAGAAGTTAATGTGAAGAGTAAAATAGTTTGTTTCGAGTATTTGGACGATCCACATTTAAATTACTCAATAATATGAAACACGGCACATGGTTCAGGAATTACCTTGTTTAGTATGAATATAGCTGGAGCCAAATTTGTTGTAAGACTATTAAAAAAACAAGCACATCCACAGAGAATCGGTTTAATTGAGATGAGAATGAAACAGAACTTGAACACACTCATCAAATTCAAAATGTCCCTTCGAGACAAATTTGAATAAAAAAGGTAGTTCCAGCTAAATTAAGTCATGATTCATTTCTTTTCCCAAACGCTGTTTATTTTCTTTTTCAGCAGAGCAGTGAACCATTTTAATACCAGCATTTGTGTGGGAGCTTCTTTGATGTGAGAGTAGGATGGAAAAATATGAGACTGGGCTCTTGAGTACCCAAACTCTATTCACCCAAAGGTACAATAATAGGTTTTGACAGTGATTCGAACTACATTCACTTCCCTCTCGCCTTGCAGAGACGAGTGGCAGCTCAGAGCCAAAGGTTGGTTCATTTAAAGAGTTTCAGAGTGGAGCAGCAGGGGCACTGGCCACCACGAGCAGCCATGGAATTAGATGTAAAGGGTCATGCAGCAATTGAGACTTCCCAGTATAATGAGTGATGCCATCAGCCCACAGGCACAGAGACCCTAGGCCTTGATTTCAAGTGATGGATGGACAATTAAGTGGAGGACATGGTGGAGATTGGGTAGGGATGTGCTACAAAAACCCGGCAGTCAATTGGAAAACGAATGGAGTGGAGCCAAAAGAGATGCTGACAACCTGCTTAGCCAACAGAGTTGCACTCAGGGGCAGAAAAAAAAAAATGAAACAAAAAAGAAATAGAAAAAGTAAGTAGATAAAATGAAGCAATCTCTAATAAATAAACTGGTTTGGCAGACTGACAAAACTTATTAGGAGGGTTGAACTTTGAGCTTACAAGGTTGTTTATGGATAGAGCCAACAGCCCTGAAGTGGCAAGGTGAGGGGGAATGACATGTCAAGGCTCATTTGAAAGATACAGACAGCAAGCCGTCTCAAGCGACTATGCAGAAATTTCCTTCCTTACAGACAGTTTTATTGCCTCTTGCAAAGCTAAGCAAGAGCCCAAACAGCAGGGCTGAGACAAGAAACAAGGTGAAAGGGTGTTCTTTATAGAAAACCCTAATTTGAAAAACTAATTTGTTTTTTGACTGCTTTCTAATAGTATATAATATTTTATATTTTGGTAACAAGACCAAAAATGTTATGTACTTTTTTTTAAAATAATGTTTCCAAGTACTTGCACAATATTCTAGGATAACAAACTTTTAGCCAAACACTTTAACCTGATTGAATAATTTCTCCCTTTGTTATCAGGAGGCACAGATTAATCCGCTGAAAGTCAACTGTTTTAACAGTAGGAATTGTTTTATATCAAATTCGAAATATTTCATTTTACCTTTTGGAAAAGACGCATATGTTGATGGGAAGTTTTTGCAAAGCAGAAGAAGCAGAGAGGGAATGGTTTGACAAGTTAAAGCTTCCGTTCCCAGCTTAGCAACAAGCCCCAGCTGCATCACTCTCAGTATTACAAAAAGCCATTTAAAATTATTCACCTAAATGCAAATGGATCTGTGGAAGTGCAAAGTCGTGGTTTTGTGACTGACAAAGTGCATCAACTAACAAAAATATGCGCCCCACATAATACAGTAAAAACACTGTAAGATACTGGGCTTTATATCTGAATCGAGTTAGATACTCCTTTCTTACAATGTGTATACAACCACACCTATAGGCTGATCAAATTGTAGGATACCTCTTTCAATCATCATTAGATGGGAAAGCTGATGACTCAAACACCGAAAATTGCAAATCATTAAGCAATATTTAGAGTAAAAAAAACTGTAAGAATAGAAGTACAGCTAATAGTTGGGTATGACACCATGAGGTGTCTATTAAAAACATGTTCAACTAAATACTGAAAACAACCCCCAATTTATTTCATTCAGTTCTGCTCCTGCCCTGTGCATTAGATAAATTAAGATTTAACAGATTAATACATTCCTGATAAATTCATAAGTTATCTGTTCAATTACTTTAATGAGTTTAATTTAAATCAGCAGTTAAAAAGTGGTCTAACCTGAGGAATATTTTAATAATAGCTTTTTCTAATTCCCACAATTAAATATTGTCAATGTACAAAAATTTGATTTCCTCGAATATTAGGATGCAAAATTTGTATTTTACTAAAACATGCTACTGAAGATAAATATTTTCCATCATCCAACACATTACTTTTAAGTAAATAAAACTCTTACGTTAAAATAAGATATTTCTAAATACCACATCATACCCACAGTCTCTAAAAATAAAGCAAGGGTAGGACTACTGGAGCAGGATGCTGCCGGGATAAATATCGTCACAGAGACACTAAACTGTCCCTGTAGCCAGATAACAGCTTGTACCAGCAGGGCAGGTATGAACTGTGACTCGTTTAAAGTCATAATTTATGAAGCTTTTGGGCAAAGCATATGGGTCTGCAGCAAACAGTCTGGATGAATGCTTAATGAACTCTAATGAGTTTGCTTTGTCCTGTATTACTTTATATCATATTTGACTGAAAAAGTACCTGCCTTCCACGCATTGGTGGCAAGAAATAAAATGGGATTGGGTCTTTTAAATGAGGCAAATAATACGTTTGTACCATCTGTTGTACCAACAGATGGTACAAACAAACAACAAATCAGTCAAATTATTAAATTCAACAACAAAATTAAGAAAAAAAAAAACGGGTTTCTGTCCTATTGCATCATTTCAATAATTAACTTTAGTTGTGAGATTTCTTTAAAAAAAAAAACTAAAAACAACAACAAATACAAAAAACTTACAGAAATATCTGAACATAAACCAAAGGTTGCCAAAAACCTGGTCATAATGTGTGACCACATTATGTGGTGTGCCTGGGAATGGAGGCTGAGTAACAGAGCTTTTAGCCAGGTGCATCTTACAGCATAAAACAGCTGCACTACAGCTGCCTTTTTCCTGCTTATGTTCATACTTTGGATAACAAAGTGGAATTATTTACAGCTGCATGCACACCAGCAGGTAAGACGAGGCTGTGCTTTTGTTTTTGACAGGTTCTGATTGCTGTAATGTCACTGGACACACTAGTAGTGCTGTTAACAAGTAAGTTAACATGTTTTTTTTGCAAAAGATGAAACACTCTGCTGCAGTGTCTTGGTAGAAGCTCAAAAAAGAATTAGGCATTCATTCTTAGTGGTTCACCGATGTTATGCCACTTCTATATACTGTATTGTAGTGAAGAGTGTTTTTTTAAGGTCCCAGCAAAAGCTTGCCTACAGTGCCATGGAAAACAATTTTCAAAGAAAAATACTTATCTAGGTCCACACTCATTGCAATTTTACACTAATATTCTCTATTTATCCTGTTGTCCATTTTCATTGTTTTGTGGTGAAAAAAATCACCTTGTTCCAGTTTGATGTAAACATAGGGCAACTTCTTTTTCCATTTTCCAAGAGATGTTCTGCCACTGGTTGTTAAGAACAATACATTCACAGCAGTTTTGTTGACTACACCACGTGGGATGAAGTAAAAATTTAATGCTCTGTCTCAATAAACAAAAAAAAAAAACAAGTGTAATTGTCATGAAGAAAATATGAACAGTCCACAAAGGGCCCAGACCACAGATGCACTTTTTCTGGCTGATAACAATGTCAGTTTTGTATTTAGTTTTTTGTATTTGTATTTTCTGTTTAGGTCTGACCTTCTAAGTCTAATTTTAAATGATTCTGAAATTTATTTTTAAGGACTATAAAAGTAAAAATAGAAAACTGTGCAGCAGTTGGAGGTAGTGGGCTTGAATCCAACAGAAAATGAAGGAATTTCAAGATTATCAAAAACTCTGTCCCTTGCCTTCCCCCTGTTTTTTTTTTTTTTTACAAAACAAGTCCTATGCTGTCAGGTGATGATTTTACTGAGTGATAGTGGGGGTAGTTCTTTTTTTCAGTATTTGAACTGCAGACCACAGTTTAGAGCTAATCAAGGGAAAACGAGCTAATTGATTGGTGCATCTCTAGCCTAAAAATTAGTCCTTTCTGCTCCTCCACCACTCCTTTACCATCTGTCGGGATAATTAGGCCAGTGCTAACCTGCAGATCCCTAAAATAAATTGCCAGCTAATATTTTGTGTGTGAACGTGGTGCAGCAGTCATAAAAGTCTGCTTACAGTCCATGTTCTGAGGGCACTGTGACGTCAGCCAATTACTCAACTGGTGACCACACAGTGAGGTCCAGGACATAACAGAAGTGACTAAGTACTTGTACAGTTGCGTGACTGTGCATCAAACAGGAACATAAAAGGCACATGTGGGCTGACTGCCACTCTGACATCTGTCAAAGTCCACAGAGTATTTGTGACCGTGTGGGTGTGTGCACAAAGTGGGTGAAACAACCCACAGAGTCACCTTGCAGCCACACCAAATGATGAAGAGGCAGCAGAAAGCACCGCCTTTGCTCTAATTACAACACCAGCATGCATTCATGTCCAACTGTTACAAGGGTAGTGTATCTCTGCCTGTCAGCAGAGCATCATCAGCACCATGTTTTTGTTCCAGTTGCTGTTTGCGTCTGCAGACATGGATGCCAAGACAGCAGGTACACAGTTAGGGCTGCATGACTTAGCAGCCTGGCTGAGTGCTTGTCAAGCTGCAGCAAGAAACAGCGCAGCTTCACCAAGCAGGCATGAAATATTAATACACAGCTTTATAGTGACTGAAATGAGCCCAGAACAGTGCTTTTGAGGCACATCTACTTTTCAGATCCTGTTCTGGAACACACCACATATCTCCATGAGTAAATCCACAAGAGAAGCATTCAGCACTGAAATAAGTCTAATGCATCCATTGATCCAGAGCATAAACTGAAGCTAGATTATTAATAAAGCATCTAACCTCAGAAGATTGACGGACAACTTAAAAATGTAAGGCCTCTGGGTTTTTCAGGAGAAGCTCTGTGAAGTGTGAAATACTGATGATAAAGATTTTCTGAGGCACGTACCTCACTAGAGAGGCAGACATGTTGTACTTGCCCTTTTAATCTGAGCATCTCTACCATGATGCTAATGATGATAAAACAAGGCAGAAAGGGGTCGGTGGTCACAGTTTCTGCTTTACAATAAGAGGTCAAAAAGACGTCACAAGAACAGTGCGAAGAATTGTAAAAAATATAGAGCAAAAGTCATTTTCAGCAAGAATGGTGAGAAACAGATAAGATACATAAGTGTATTTTAATAAATTGTGTATATGTATATCGATTGAAAGATCGATAGACTGATAGATCGATAGATATATGACTCATTAGACACAGAGTGATATAATTCGAACATGTATTTCTGTTAATCTTGATGATTATGGCTTTCAGTTAATGAGACCCAAAAAATGTATATTGGAAAAAATATCTGCATATTACATAAAAACAAATAAAAAGGAAAAGGCTTACCCTACTTACGATGGGTGTCCTTCCCTATGACTATGTAGACCATCAATATAACATTTGTTTATCAGCTGTTAGCCATAATCTGTAATATAAACAGAAATCAACCCTGCATGTGTAATTAGTCTATATAATACAGGATTTTCCCTTTTTGAATTGAATTACTGTAATCCATTAACACTGATGGTATTGTAATTTACTGTGGTGCCACTATAAACAAAAACAAGCAAAAATGAAATACTAATTTCCTCTCCATTTTCTATCTAGATTACCTAAATACATTAAGCAGGTTCACCTTACAAAGGTTGGGACACATTTATAGGTGGGAGCAATAAAAAACTGTAAAATGCAGAGAAAGTAATATCAAACAAGAAACATTTAGGGAAAACATTGGTTCTCCACAATAACACCAGGATTACGAACATTTGCACACTTTCATCATTTTCTCTCTTTTTTGTAAGAAATTCTTGTGTCACTCTGAGCTTTGTGGTTCTGTCCCGGTGCACGTCACAGCTGTTTTATATACCAAACACATCTCACATTTTAATATATCAGATATGGGACTCCAGCGTGCTCTGTATTAAATCTCATTTCAGCAAAATCTGCAAACATACTTCAGATGTTGTGACCCATTCTTATGCATACAGTCTGTCCCCAGTCTGCCCAAATGCAGATGCAGGATTGTTTGAGCACATAACAACAAGCTAAGTCCAGCTAAAATGCACATATTTAGTCAGTTACCAGACAGTATGCACCAAGAGGCACAAAAATACAAAAGCAGAGTTTGACCGAAATGTAGATCACGGGCCAAACTATACTCAAAGAAAAAAAAGAAAATTCACAATCCAACCCTTTAAGCATAGAGGAAAAATTATACTTTTGTCTTTTCCCTCAAAGGGCTGATTTTATTGTGCACAGTTATTGTGAAAAATAAAGGAGTACCTCTTCCTTAAAAGTAAAACTACATCAGACAAGCTTTGCGTCCGTTTAGCAGAAGGCTGCAGACTTGCTACAGGAGCAGAAAGCCTGACTAATTCCCCTACCAATATTATCTGGTTATACTTATTCAATAAGCTGTTGAAATCTGCTAAATCCCTCTATCTAAAATTAATGGAAACTAAAGAAAACATATAAGTGCAATAATAAATATGTTGTATTACTTATGCAGCAGTAGGAGGCAAAGATTAACCAATTTATCTTTTAAGGCCTTTGGTGCTTATTACCTATACACCACAGATAATATATTTGTATTTACCTCACAAATGATACCAGCAGTGGTACTTTGATACACAGTTTGAGAACCATGGAGCTACATCATTTTGTAAACTTTGCTTTAAACTCTTGATTAAATACTGTATAATGATTCTGTGAGGCCGTGTTTTCTTCAGTCAAGGTTATCATTCTGTGAGAATTTTATAGCAGCTCTTGTCTAATTACAGTGTTCATCTCCTTTTGGTCTGGGATTATACTATTAAGTTATGTGAAGTTTGTTTTTTGTACACTACTGTTTTTTCCTGCCTGAAGCAACGCAGAGAGTGGACAGCTTCAACTCAAACATGCAGCACACAATGAAGAGAAGTGGTTACAGAGTGCTAAAATGATGCTCAAGAAGCAGCTTAAAGGATACTTGAGAGTTCTGTGCTTGGCCTTCACTTCACTTGCCATCAGCCACTCTGCTCATGCTTAATCAAAGGAGACTTCTACAAAGCACTCGCAGCTATAACCTAATCATTTCGTTAAAGATAAGCTTCAAAGCTAATGCTCAGCTGCTAGCACTGTACACTAATATCTGCATATTAGACAAATCTCTCATCAGTTCATAAACCCTTTTCATACTAAACTATTCCTATTTCATCCCAGTGTACAATTTCATACATGTAACCATCCCCTGTAATTTAACCATTGCATTTAGGTTTAATCCTTTTGCCAGCCAAGTATCTTGATGAGTTAAGGTGATAAATTTTGATGAAATGCTATAATTTCACATATGATTTGATTTAACTTTGTATTGTTTTCTGTGGTTTTTTTATTCTAACCTTTTTTCAATGAGTGTGGGTCTGATACCAGTTAAATAATGTGAAATACAGTAAATAAATGCAAAGATTACGATTCCTGCTGATGCTGATAGATATTATACAGCATAGTGACCTTTCCTAACAGCAGATGAGCATCCTTAGTAGATTATAGAAATTTTACTTAGAATCGTCAGTTATCAATGCAATTAAGAAAGGTCCCCAAAGCAGCAAAGTATTGACCTACAGTTGGTCCAAAACACCAATTATCAAGATGCACAGTTTTGATTATATTTATTAAAACCAATGAACACCGCTAGTAATTGAATTTTGTTTCTTAAAAAATGTAAACAGTTTTGCAGCAAATTTGACTTCTCACTAAAACTTTTTTTTATATTGAGCTTTACCATGTGCAAACAAGAAAGTCGCAGTACAAATCTGTTTGAAACTGACTTCTCTGTCACTTTAAAACCTGGGTTGTATTTCAACTTATGTTGGGGAAAATGCTTTGCGTTAGGAAGAAAGATACTTCAACCTGCAGACATATTCAGAACCACCCTGATTAAAAAAACGAATGTTTTAAACCCTGACTAAATTTCCTGTCGCTTGCCTTGTGCAATTTTTGGGATTTGCAGAGAATATTGTTAAATTTGATTGAATGCTGGAGGATGTGTGGAAAAAATAAAAGGTTCCTTATTGGTTGATACATCAAGCTTATAGAAGAACTTCATTTTAAACTTTCTATGCAAAATGTTGTGGGAAAAAGTCAAAAGAAAGCAGAGAAAAGAAACAACTTGCAAATACAGAGACAATAAGTAACCATCATTAGATTAAATGTTTTGTAGGATTAATTGATAACAGTTTTATATAAATTGAGAATTTGACATTCATTTTTTCAGGTTGATATTTACCCCTGACTACCTGAGAATGAGTCCATGACCAGATATAAAACATTTTGACCCTGAGTGTGCGTGAACGGCATGTTTGTGGGGAGTTTTAAAAAAACCAAAAAACCCACGTCTCACATCTGACACAGCAGGCCTGTCCAAAACAATATTTGCATCTCACACTTGGGCACTTTTCAGTGGTTATATTTATGTGAGTGTAGGAGTGTATGAGAGAAGGTTTGATGTTGCTAAAAAAAAATCTAATTACAGAGAGAGTTGTCAGCTTGGTGAGTTTGGATAGCTGAGTCACCTCATCGCTTTGGACACATTGCTCGCTTTTTTCGGAGAAATATACAAGTTTGCAAAGCTGGTTTTATCAGGATGGGGCATTGACATTTATTTGTTTTGTTCAATTTAATCAAAACTAAAACCATCTCTGCTTTGTGCCTAAGTATGCCAACCAGAGACCCAAAGTAATCTTTTACCTCATTGGGACCAAATCAAGGCTTAAGGTCACCTAAAGTTCAATAAATAAATTAAAAGTAGATTTGGTGCATCTAAATCTGCTTTTAAGAAAACTCTCTGGATAGTTGTGGTCCTTTTTACTAGGCAATGAAATACAATGCAAAAAGCGTGGTGAATACTTTATGTTGTACCTAACATTTCCCATTATACGAAGAGTTTAAAGAGGGCATATCATGAAAAATCCACTTTTTTAGTCCTTAAATACATGTTGTTGTGTACTTGGAGTTTGTAGGAGTGCAGAAAAGTTTAATTTAGTCTCTCCAGGTGTTGGAGATATCTAAATATTCTGTTTGGGTCATATTTTTCAGTCCGTTCAGTTTTCTCTATCATCTGTTATGTTTTTTTAACTGTTACGTTACACTATTTGCTGTGGAACAGCTTAATAAGGTCATGGATTCCAGCTGATCAATTTTGTGTATCCGTTATTTCCATCTGAAAAGACTTACAAAGAAAGGGATGGCAATTAGAAAAGTTTTAATGATGTGAAATTACATGGTTATTTCTTTGGCGCTCAGACCTGGGAGGAAGACATGAATGCTGAGAATGACATGAGCTAAGATGAACATTTGTAAAGCTTAGATTTAGAGATGTCTTCCCCCTGATCCGACACTGGTGGTGGATTGGCGGCCAGGGAGCGAGGAAGCCAGGAGTAGATGGGAAGGAAGATGGTGGAGGTGGGGTGGAGGAGGGATGAGCTCAGCTGACAAGCGAGGATGAACACTGCTGAATGTCCTTTAAAAGCAAGGTGTCGGAAGGTGATTGGATGGAGAATCAGGCGGACAGGATGCTGATTGGAAGGCCGGGAGACGCACAGAAGAGTCATTGGAAGGTGGAGGCGGTGAAGGTGAGTCTTTCATTCTGAATTTTCGTCTAAACTCCATATTTATTTCTTACTGCGGTTTTGTAGTCCAAGCTTATGTATGGCTACGCTGAAACAGGATAAGTTTGGTTCGGTTGTTGGGTGTATTAACCCACACATGACACCATCCCCCAGCATCAGTACGTCTTCAAAGTGCCTGGTTAAATGTTATTTTTCATGGAAATGTCCCACATCTGTTCCTTCTGTCTATGGAAACAACAGACCCAGCAAATCGGTAAGCTGCAAATAACGTTAAAATGACAGAAAACTTTATTTTAGACATGAATTTATTTTGTGTTATGACGTCCAGGCCATTGTTTTGATAGCAGTAGCATCGTGCCTTCTGGTTATGTTAATGCAGTGAAGCTGCTTTTAGCTCCTTGAGGATATAACAGTACTGCGTGTTTTAAAAAGTATTACAGCATAAACAGTTTTGCACTGTTTTTGCCGTTTTTGTCTTGTTTCTGCAGCGCTAGACAATTGTTAATAAACTACAAAAATGGCTGAACGGGTTAAAATGGAGCGCACCTTGACATGTAGGGGGGCGGGGAGTGAAGTGCCTCAACAGCATTTAATGAGACCGCACCAAAACGAGTTGCTCTTAGACGCACCTTGGAACATGGGTAAAAGAGGAGCCTGTGGAGCTACAATAACAAGGAGTTCAGACCAAAGCATGGCAGTTCCACTTTACATAGATCACAACTAAATGATTTAAGTGTGAAAATGAAGGATTTAAAAGCATGATATGTCCCCTTTAATTTGTCAGTAATAATTTGGCCCTAAATAAAAATAGAAAGTCTCCATCTGTGCATCAGATGGGCCAAATTTGTATCATTCTTGAATTGCAGTTGGAGGCCAAAAACAAAAAATCAGTCCAGGGGTCATAAATGATCTCCTGGCCACATTTTGGACCTACTGGTTTGCTTTATGTTAGGTGTTATAAAATGTATAAGTAAAGATGTAAAAGAGAGAAGATTTGCATGCTGGTCACCAAGTCACAGATAGACAATCCTGTAACCTTAAAGGTATTGGTCTGTAGTCCCATAAGGTAACAAAGTGGAACATATGCTATTCAAAGTTCATAGAGAAAACAGAAGCTGACATTTGAAGCAAATAGAGGACCGTTGGCTAATTATTTTTCATACTTTATCTTTCCACAAATTTTCACAACATCAATTCTACATATCAAAACAGAGGATTAAAAAAACCTAAAATGTACAAAAAAATGTGAATCCTTGCATCTACAGCACAATTAATGGCACCGGGTGAAGATTTGTACAAAAGTCTCCAGAGGCAGTTGGGGCTTATTGACCCCGCGATGCTGCTCTTTGCTGCAGTTACCCAACAGTGAGGTTTTGATCAATTTCTGGCTGCTTTCCATTCCCCTTACTGTGTGTGACGGTAGGAGAAATATGGGTCCCCATCCAGCCTCGTTTGTCACAGTTTCTGACTTCTTTCTGGCTTTAGATACTAGCAAGTGTAGGCGAGCCGCTATATGATGTGAGAACCTGCACAGTAAGAAAATCTGACCTTCTACGGTTAAATATTTTTAGTTGTTACATACATGTGAAATGAATTTAAACAAAAATTCTCAAAACTTGCTCTGAATGTAAAACTACAGGAAAGAAATTACAAACATGTAAAATGTACATTTATACAAATAAAACAACAGGAACAAACTAGTCATTTATAGTTTATATTTCTGTTTACATTGTGTTAATTTTCCACAGTGCTCAAGTCTCCTTTTGTGTGTGTGGTTGAATGTACTTTTAAAACATTAAACCAATCAGATTGAGAGCTTCAATTTAGTTTAGTTTTTGGAGCCATTTCTTGACTTATAAAGATAAACAAATCTGCCTTAGCAGAATGTTTTCTTGTCTTTTCTGTTGAAGAGTGTTCCGGAGAAATGGGCCTCTGTTTGCCTGAACTATTGGTAGGACAACCATTTCTCCAAGTAAAGGAGAGTATGCCATTCAAGCTCAGGTGAGTAGTCTTTTTCTTGCAGTCATTTCCTAACTTATTAAGGTCGTCACACGACTGCCTTACTTGAAATGCATGTTTCACTGTCTTTCCGATTTTAAAGAGTGGCTAAGAGAAACGGCTCTTTGTATCACGTCACATTAATGCAACATGATAACAGAAAATTGTGGATTACTAATTAAAAGTTCATAAACACACTGATCAATTTAGAAAATATAAATGTAAAAAATTTGATAATTTATTTTAAGGGATTTGTGAGAGGTGCCGCTAAGTGTGGCAGCAGTGATTATGTTAACTATTTTTAAAGGAGGATTTTTTTTCCCTCAGTGAATAAATACTAAGATTATAGGTCAGATTTTTCTAAAACGGTTTAATACAGCAATAAAAGATTATTTATTTTTTTAGACACATCTTTACCAGCAGTGTCGATAAACACCTAGTAAGCCGTGCAGGAACATAAATCCAACATCTCTTTTCTGTTTTTGAGGGCATCAATACTGGAATCACGGGAATCAATACAAAGTTATTCTGCACAAGGAAGTCACTAAATTGTTTGTTAAATATAAAAATTATGTGAATCAGAGACTTTGACCTTCTACCTTGATCTCAAATCAGCATAACAACCGAGGAAGAATATGGAAGAATGTGTCAGAAAGTTCTCTTTTCTATTAATATTTAAACACAAAGTGAAAGAATAGCATTAAAGTTGATTGTGTTTTTTTTTTTGTTTTTTTTACCGTGTCCTGTCCGGCAGAGTAGCGCTCGGAATTGTTGTCTGAGTGCCAAGAAATTGCCCAACAGATTTACTTTCACAAGCAGAGCATCACAGCTAATGCTTTAAAGCTCTGCTTGATATTTATAAAAGAAACTTTATTATAAACTTCTTTGGGAATATTTCAATTGTTACGGACACAGAGACAGAAATGAAAAGGAAAACAGAAGCTTAACAAAGAGAGAGATGGGGCAAAAGGGAAAAAGAGGAAAAAAGGAGGAGAGAGTGGAGGAGAGAAAGAAGGATGAATAGAATAAAAGATTACACCCTGCTTGCTTATACACAAAATAGCACACGGTATTTATGAATGTAAAATGTACTTAGTGAGAAGTGCAGCCCAACATAGATCATCTGTGTATCTATCAACACCTGTGTGGACACGCTTTGTATACAAGGTTTCTCCACAAAAATATGCAATAGCGAGTGTGAGGACCCATCGACCTGCCCCGTGGTCCCCGGGCGGACACCGAGGAGATCCGAGACACAGACATCCAAAGGCCCCCCAAAGCACAGGAACCCCAGGAGAACCACCGCCGGGACTACCGCAACCCCCCCAGCAGCGACAGTGCAGAAGCCCCAGGGAACCACAGCGACGAGCCCACAGGCCCCGCCAGCAGCCGTCCACGCCCGAGCAGATCCAGCCATGGACCCAGAGACCGAAGACCCCGGGACACACCACCCCCAAGGCAGAGGCCCGACAGAGCCCAGGGGTCCAGGCCCCGGCAGGCAGCCACCGGGAGTGAGCCAGCACACACCAAAGCACCCAGTCCCGGACACCGAGAATCACAAGTACACCAGCGGCCAGAGACTCCAACCACCGTCAGGCAGGGTGGCGGGGAGGAAATAGGCCCCCCATTATATGGGGGGGGGGCTAAGCTGATCCAGGAGAGGGAGCAGTCCAAGACCCAACCTGTCACAAAAAAAACAAAAAAAAAAAAAAGGCACTCACATTACAACCACCCACTCCCACCCTCATCCACACACATAAAATCACTCGATCCCAACGTAGAGACAAACAACAATGTACGTCATACACTCACTTACACTCCCCATGCATACTCTATACTCCAGGGTCCGGGCGCCGGCAACCCCTAGGGGCAACCAGCCCCCGGACACAGGAGGTGGTCCCCTTCCCTCCTGGGGCAGAGACAGGCAAACAGGCCCAGACCCGGGTGGTCCCGGCCACGCCCCCGCCCAGAACCCAGTCCCCAACAACCCCCATCCACCTCCGGAGAGGGGGCTATGTACAAAAGAGGGGTCCACATGGCCCATACCAGCCCGCCAACCAGAGCCGCCCCAGGACGGAGCAGTCCCGACCCCCCCAACGAGCTCCGATCCCGACCCCATGAGTCTCCCACCCCCAGTGAACCCCAACATGAGCCTAGCCACAGGGCCACCCCCAACAGGGACACCGATATCGAACACATGCCCCCGAACCCAAATGCCATGAATCCCCCCCCCCCACAGGGGCACACCCCCACAGGTGAACTCCATAGCCGAGAGGCCGATGAAGCCACACCCACCCAGCGCAAGCTCCACATACAGCCCCGCTCTAAGCACCCCCGCCGCACCCCGCTCCCCCACCACACAGCGTGCCACAACGGCAAGGCAAGGGCCCCGCGCAACAGCCCCCCCCCGCCGCAGTTGATTGTGTTTCTATCTTTTCAGCAGAAAATTTATTGTTCCGTTAACCTGCTGCTCTGCAAGCATGAAAAGAACAAACATCTTAGGATAAGTATCAAAGTGTCTAATGTCAACCTTTTTTAGATGTAAAGCTTATAACACTTTTACTAAACACTTTTACAGATCATCAAGAAGAAATAGTCATCATGATTATTTAAACATGATACATTTCATAAAGAGATTTTTTTCATAATTATGGGCATTTTCTACTTTCCCACCTTGTATGGTAGCTTTTTAAAGAAGGTCAAATATAAAAACCTAAAGACATGACACAGTCCTTCTATCAGACTTGACTGCGTTTGAGCGCTTGCATACAGGATCTACACCTTCATGTATATATGTACGTCTGTGGACAAGTGTCTCCATGCCTGGACCTGCTGTGCTTCAGCAAACCCAGCCCTCCATCCCAGCACTGAGGCGGCACACTGTGAATCACTAAGCAGTGCCATTACTCACCATGTCTGACCCTTTCAAAATAACTTCATAAATATTCCATAGGCCGACTTAAACCCAGAGTCGGAGAAGACGTGGCTCGGTGAGTCGCAGATTCCATTAAGCTCCGTGTTCCAGCAGAAACACTGTGACACAATTAATCTTTCAGGGATCTGAGGCAGGGTATCAGCAAATGTGAGGAGGAAAGAGCATGATTTAAAGGAAGGAGGTGAGAGAGACACTTGCACACTGTCATGAATTATGTAGAGTCCTAAAGTACTTACAGCTAATTCAATTACAAAAGTTAGCTAATTTCACCAAACTAAATTAGATAAACATGGAATCTTCACATTTGGATGGTGCATTGGTAGAAAGCTCACTGATATTAAAAGGGACATACTGTATCATGCTTTTAAATTCTTCATTTTCACAATTAAATCATTCAGTTGTGGTGTATATAAAATGGAACTGCAATGCAGTTCAAGTCTCCTTACTACAAAATCACAGCAACATATAAATAAATATGGCGGATACGCGAAATTGATCAGCCAAACGTCCATGACCTTAATTAGCTGTTCCACAGGAAATACAGTGACATAACGGTTAGAAAAATGTAACAGATGATAGAGAAAACTTAATGGACTGAAAAATACATATACTATACAATACTACATATATTTAAATCTTTGCATAAATTAAGTCTAAGCTGTCCACAGGAAACTTTGTGTCACTGTTTCTGTTTGTGAGCTTTTTAACAGTCCATCTAACTTCATTTTGGTGCTTTACATCTCTTACACTGTAACTGAAAGACAGGAGAATATTGACATTTCATTTAATTTACTGTGAATGGATAACAAATAATTAAGATGATAACTGAAAGCGTTTTGAGGTTCATGTTCTGCTGCAGAATACCAGAGAATAAGCAATCATAATGAAAGATTTATTACAGTGACATGCTACTTTTCCTGTCTTCAAATTGATCGCTCTTCTCGTAGCCAATGCTGAAGTTAGCTTCTAGATTGTAGCTCGAGGAAGAGGGCTATTTCTGCTTTTAATAAATCTGAACTACCTTGGATAAGCTCAACTGACCCAAATGGGGACCAGAACCAAAATAAATGGGAACAGAGTGAAATAAAGACTTCAGATTTTAATACACAACACAATTAAATTATAGCTGAGCATTTATGTGACCATTTATCTCCATAATGCATAAAATACTAAAAACTGTAATGAAAATAAAACTTTAAATGCAAGGGATTAAGTTCAGTGCTTAACATAAATGAGTACACCCCACCAGATTTGCCAGAAAAACCTTTAGTTTCCTTTCAGGTAAAGCATTTCTATGTGGTACTATACTACAAAATACTCGCACAAATGTGGGTCTTCGATTACAAACAAGATCCGTTCATTTGTGCACACAAAATATTAATTTTCCTAACAAATTCATTTAAGCCCATGTTGCAAAAATGACTACACCCCAAATAAAATCTTAGGAGAAAAGCCAAACTTAAGACTACGCAGTTCTAATTAACAAGAATTCATTTAAGAGGTGTCCAGCAGACAGGTGACTATGAAAGGGCCTCACTTAACAAAGAAAACCACTTCCCATTTCATGCTGTCAGCAATGGCACCACATGGAAGAGAAATGTCACAAAACCTGAGAAGGGAAATAATTTCTGTACACAAAAAAAGGTCAGGGCTAGAAGAAGATCAGCAAAGCTTAACATGTCAGTTAGAATAATGTAGAAAAAGTTATCCAACAATTTTAAAAAGATGGAAGTACAACCATCTCATCAGGGTGTCCAGGCCGTCTATAGAAGTTAACACCTCCACAGGAGCATCTTCTGATGAGAAGGGTTGACTAACTTTGGCTAACTGCAAGTTCACTGCAGTTAGTCAAAGGCGTAGGAGAAAGAAACTGGGCTAACTGTTTCCCGTGACGCCATACGGCACACACTGCAAAGTAATGGCATGCATGGGTATCGTCCACGAAGGAAGCCTCTCCTAAAGCCCAGCCAAAAAAAAAAGTACACCTATTATTGGCCAGGGCCCGTGATGAAAAAGATGAAGAGTATGGGGTCTGTACTTCAGAGTGATGAGACAAAAATCACAGTTTTGGAAATCTTGGCTTCAAAACTGTATGATATGGCAAAGGTAAGGATGAAAAGAAAAATGCATGGTCCCCACAGTGAAAACATGGGGTGGCAGTTTTCATTGTGTGGGGCTGCCGGAGCGCTGGGTGTCAGGAGCTACATTTCATTGATGGTATCACGAACTCACAGATCTACTTCTCTATACTGAAAGGAAGATGCTACCATCACTCTATGCCCCTTGGTCGTCATGCACTTTTCCAACTAACAATGATCCAAAAACCACATCTAAAGCAAGTTGTATTTTTGAAAAAGAACAAGGTGAAGATGATTGAATGGCCAAGTATGTCTCCTGATCTGAACCTAATCAAACTCCTATGAGGAATTCTGGAGAGACAAGCTGAGCATCACTCTCCATCCAGCATCCAGGGTCTAAAGGAGGTTGTTCTTGAAGAATAGAAAAAGATAGATGTTGCAGTCTGTCGCCAACTTGTTCATTCCATGCCTAGAAGACTCGGTGCTGTCCTTAAAAATCACGGCGGTCATACAAAATACTAGATGTTGTGGTGTTTGTTACATTCAGTTTTGCTTAAAAAACTGCTGATTTTGTGATTCAATATTATATTATTTATATTATCAACCTTGATTTCATGTTATGGAGTTAAACAAGGGTTCTATGAAACTCAGCGTCGGGTGAATTTTGAACATTGTTTCTGTGTTTATTGAGATAGTGATTAAAAAATAGTGATTAAATTACTTTTCAAACGGGGTGTACTCATTTATGCAGAGCACCGTACATGGACATGAAATTGTTTGTTTACAGGTTGAAAAAGGAAGAAGAAAGAGATGACTTGGTGATGTGTAAGTATTGTTTGTTTATGGTTAAGAGATGGAAGTAGTTGTGGAAAAAACAGCATGGACACGAAATACTGGGATTCCTTGCCAAATCGGCAGATATACTCAGCCATTTTGAAAAAATTATTTGTTTGTCCTTTTTACATAAATAAATAGAAAGCAGACTCTGACTGGTTAAGCTTTAGAGTGGTGGCGGGGTGCAGAGTAAGATTCAGTCTATAGTTGTACATTAGTGGGGTTTTCCTTGGCTGAAGCTTAGTAACTGCACCTCTCTCATAAGTCCCTTTAAATTAAAGTGCCCACTAAATTAATACATTTGAAAAGATTTTTTCACATGAAGCAAACACTTGTTATTTTACTTTAAATTATTTCTCAAAACGATAATCTGGTTCTACGACAGTTTTACTGACTGGTCAATACTGGTACAAAAGAGCTTAGCTACAGGCAAAAATATACCGGAATGGCATAATCATCAAGAAATATAGAAAACATTTTGCCTGAAGGGTGAGCATTCGAGGAAAAGAAAGGGGACTCTCTTAAAATGTTATTCCTGTGCTTTACTGGAGAAAGAGTGCTCTGACATAAATAAGACACTATCAAAACCGATAAAACACTACAGAGAGACAGACACAGCCTCCAACATCCTCATTAGTGTCAGATGTTCCTATGTTTCCCCACGGAAAGGTCAACTGAATGATGACAGTTTCAATGCGGAGCTGAGACTCATTCCTCTGTCATCTTCCCTCTGGGAAGAGCACACTGAAGCATCAACACACATGCTGCATATTCACAGAGAAACCCTAACAGGAGCGGAGCATTAATGATCCAGTCTTACTCCCTCAGCACCCGTTCCCTTGGCCTATGCTACATCCATCCACCTCAAAAAAGTCCATCGGTATGTTTTAATGCATGCATGTGAGATTTAAAGCCTAAGGGGTTTGTTAGAGGACATTAGTCAACAAAGAGCATCATGAAGACCAAGGAACACAGGAGACAGGTCAGGGATAACGTTGTGGGGAAGTCTGAAGCACGGTTAAGTTGGAATCAGTGTCCCAAGCGTTGGACACTTCAAGGAACATTGTTCAATCCATCATCCAAAAATGGAAAGAGCATGACAAAAACACAGGTAGAAAGCTAACAGTGCACTGCATATTATTTGTGAGAATGGACCAGTCAAAGTCCTGACATAAATCCACATGAAAATCTTTGGCAAGACATGAAAAGTGATGTTCATAGATACTATCCCCAGTGAAAGTACTCAGTTTAAGGATGAATACAAATTCATGTCACAGATTTCGGATTTCTATTTGTAAAACCGTTTGAAAACCACATGTCACTGTCCTTCCACTTGGCCACTATGCACTACTACCTATAACATTTAATACTAGGTAGTTTGTGAATGTATTGGGACAAAATGTGAACAGGTTCTACTTCTGGCGAGGCACCATAACTGTCATCCTGCAAATAAAATAATGTACAGCATACAGGAAAGGCTCAGAGAGTCTAATTTGGTGCAAATATCAACTCAAGTAGAGACAGAAATGGATCAAAAGTTAAAGATTTAGCCTGCAATAAGACAAACCCATTATATTCTCTTTTTGCTCTTACTGCACTGATTATTTTCTTTCAAATGACAAACTGCACACCACTCAATGTGTATATTTTATAATTATTGCAGATAATGCACCTATACAGATAATTCATTGGAGGTTATGGGGTTACCTGTCCTCTTAAATCTTTCATTGGTTTATTTTAAGCAATTATAAATGTACTGTAGTATGTAATCAGTATTATTTGTAGGCTGAGTCTGCTTAAAAAATAGACGCAGTGCAGAGAGCAGCTACCAGGGGGAACCTCAGGACAACAAGTCAAGGTCAGGCCTGTAATTCTGCCGATGTTTCCAACCCTGAGAGAAACCTTCAGAGGATCATAATAGCATAATAGAAAAAGAAAAATCTTTTCTGTTTTTAAAGCCAGATGTACATCATATACATTTTTCTCAGCGACTCTTGTTTTAATTAGGACATTTAAAAACAAAAGGTTTTCTTTAAAACAAATTTAATAGGATGAATGAGGAAAAAGCAATTTTTTTAAGAACAAAAGAAATAAATTTTAGTCTGTGCAAAGAAAGCGTCACAGGGGCATTTAGAAAGAAAAAAGATAAAAGAAGCTGAATGAAAAAAACAAAGAGCTCTGCAGCAGAGGCTAACACGCATAAATAAATGAAGTATTAGAATAAAAGAAGCATAGATAACTGAAAGAGTAAAACATAAGAAAGGCGAAAATACATTTGCAAAGCTCATGGAAAATGTATCCTGCTACTCTATTCAGCCAGTGATTCTCTCAAGGTTAGTGCATGTCTAATAATTGCTGCATTTCGCGATTTTTTTGTAGATGCTAAGAATTTGGTGTGGGCAAAGGTGCATTAAGGCTGCGACTTACTCAGCGATTTTAAAGATAAATGAGAAAATTTTCAGAGAACCATCCAATAAATCCTGCAGCACAATTCTCTTATAGAATAGAAAATGAGCAGAGGAAAAGGGGTACGTGAGCCTAAAAAAAATTGCTTCCTCCATTCCCACCCGGAGGAGCAGAAGGCAGTCTGGAGCAGAACTGATAGCAAATTGTCCATTTAAACAAGTAAAGACAAACATAAAGGGAACGTCTGCTTGGATTTAAAATAGAAAAGAGCCTTGTTTCTGCTGTCCAGAGGCAGTACATTAAGCAGAGGGATTCAGTGTCACCTTCTCTTTAAACGTTATGTGCAGGTACAGTATATGAATACACTAAACCTGGCGATTAACTTTGGACCGTGTCTGTTTTTGCTTAAGACGACTTACGAAGCTCGCCCACTTTCAGGATCTCGCAGAGCATCTTGGTAAGTTCGATGCTGCTACGGCCGAATGGACATTCGTGCTTGTCTTCCCTGCTGCTGTTCTCCAGGACAATCTGGAAAAAACACATTATGGAAAAAAAAAGGACAAGAAATTACTTAAAGTGAAATGACATTCTCAAGACACTTTCACCCAGTGTGTTTAACCCACTTGCTCTTGCTCCTCTTTCCTTCTTTCAGCAGGTTATTTTAAAGAACAGACTGTTCACCTGGCTTTAAACTCATCCCTGGCCTTTATCATGGAGTTTGTTCACTAATGTTCTATAAAACCCAAGAGGCCTTCAGAGAATTGCTGGATTTATACAGAGATTAAACTAAACAGATTATTAGGGGACTTTTGAAGGTAATTGGTTGCATTGAAAAGTGTTTAGATGTATCAGACCTAAGCGAGCTGAAAACAAATGCATACCACAGTTTTTTGATAAAACATTTTGAAATCCATGTGTCCTTTGTTCTTCCACTTTCCACTTTGTGTTGGATTATCACAATAAATCCTTCAAAAATACATTGACGTTCGTGGTTATACCCCGACGAAATGAAAAGATGTAAAAAGGTGGGTTTTGCAATTAAAATTCGCCTGAGCATATGTGAATTCTTTATAGCAACACCTTATTGTAATTTTAATTGGTTTGAAAAATTGGAAATGAGCAATAGAAATGAGCAAGAGAAGAGAAGACCAAACACCTAAAGAAACACATCCAGTGATTTAGTTCGCATCAACATGACTCCGCTTTGTGTGTGTATGCTTACCCTGATGTAAGCATCCTGGTGGTGTTTGGCAAAGTAAAGCATGTTATCGAGAGCCAGCATGCCTGGAGGAATCTGGGTGAAATCCACAGCTGGATTGACATGATTCTGGCAAAACACAAGCACAGACCAACATTCATTTTAAACTTTGTTATTTTAGGCTCAGTCAACCAAACCAAATAAAACAGTCACAGTGTGCACAGAAAAAAATGGTGCTGTGAGGGACCGAACTAAAGCATATCAATAAACAGAGATGGGCAGAGCTGCAAAAAATTGTACTCAAGTAGCAGTATGTCAGAATATTTTTACTCAAGTAAAAGTAAAAAGCAGCAATCCAAGAAATTACTCAAGCAAGGGTAAAAGTATCTGGTAAAAAAGCTACTGATAACATCTGATTTAATACTTAAAAATGATATAATAAAGAAAGACAAAAATATAACGCTACATGTACATTCTGGTATTTTTAAAAATAAAATAAAATAAAAATTCAAATAAATAAGATAAATGAGAAACACTTTATCAAATCCGAATTTTTTCAACATAAAACCTATGAAACCAGTACTTACAGTTGGTCATGTATATTAGTTAGTACAAAGTAAAGTACCTCCAGTGACAATATCTACTGTTCAATGTATGTTCACTTGACCTCCAAAAGTCACAGCAGATAGAAATAATGTTAGAACAATGAAGCTGGTCTACAAACTAGAAGTCTCATTTCAACATAAACTGTAGGTGTGTGTCTGGAGCATTTTTGGTCAAAACAAGCTTGTTCTTCATTCAGTGAAGAAACTAGAGGTGGTAGAGTAGACATTTTACTAAAGTAAGAGTAACGATCATTCATGATAAAGTAAAACTAAAAAGGACGGTGCAGTAAAACTACTAAAATTTATTTTTCAACTCCAGTAAATGTAACTGCCTAAATATAACTAGTTACTACCCACCTATGTTACTAAACTCCAGCACCCTTTGTGCAAATTATTTCTCTTTGTAGAAGCACAATCAAGCATTTCCACAGCATGTGTGAGAGAGACAGGTTTTTAAAAAATATTGAATATCCAACAATTCCTATAAAATAAAAGCAACTGTAATGGTTGTTATTTATACTTTAAGTTGATCAGAATTTCTAGAAACTTTTAGAACGAATCCACAAAAAACTTTTGTCCTGAATTATAAAAAAGATAAAACACAAAAGGTTTTTATTTTTATGAGAAACCCCCAAATGGGAAAGACAACAAACCGTGCCATTCAAGTAAGGTGATCTTTACAAGTCAAAAAAGTAACTACTCACTTAAACTTGCCAATATCTACAGTCAGAGCAATAATACTAAAAACTAAAGTTAAAATGTAGAAATCCAACAAACAAGCCTGAATGAGGACCTAAGCTTATCTTGCCATCACAAACAGTGAGCACGATGTAAAGGAGGTAAATAATTATCTCGAAAGCTCATTGTTAAACAACTGCAGCGAAGAAGGGCAGAGAAACAATGAACCTATCACTCAATATTTAGGAACCAACATCTAGATGAACCAACTAACAATCTAACTTTGCCTTATTCCTCACCGGGATCTAAACACAGTTGAAACACAGATGTTTGTATGCACTGTATAATAAAACACACAACATTTTTTTCCCATTGTCTGACATAAATCAAACCAGACCTTTCCTGATTGAGGTCAGGTAGGGTTACCAAAATTATTTAGATTTGCTACTTATTTACAGTTGCTGTAATCATTTTAAATGTGGCTATGACTATAGATACAGGCAAGTTGGAAAGTGGGTAGCTATTTTGAAAAGTAAACAGGAAGTGGTGGATTTCTGATTAATCAAAATGTATAAATTCAAAGAATCCTACAGTAACATTTGTTTTAAATGTTTATTTTGGGAGTACCAGTGATTTTGATAATTATTTTTAATTCTGTGATTTTTTTGTCATGAATATGTGTACTCACATTAAAAATTTGTTTTTTTAAATAAATTGTTCAGCATGACATTATGATTCTGCAATAAAAGATCAATTGATTTTAGGGCTTTTTGTATATTTGTGGAGGACACTGTATGCATTGTATGTAAGTGTATGTATTTGAATGGAAGCTGTAAAGCATAAAAACACAAACACACACACACACACACACACACACCCGACCGACTTACAATGAAGCCGAGCTTTTTGTAGTCTCGAGTGTACATGGACTTGCGTTTCTCGATGCTGCCGCCGCTGTTGGGCTCGCATTCCACGTCGAAGGCAATTCTTCGAAGCTCAAAGATGATGTCCCTCTGAGCCTGAACACACAGAGGGGGATATATTAAAGTGCAGCTTCAAACCAGAGGTTCTGTTATCGTAATCCGTGCTTTAATATGACAGAATCCTGCTTACTCTTTTGAGCTGTCTGGCAGCTTCCAAAACTGAATGAGGGCCAACAACCAGTTTGACACACGTTTTTATTCTGAGGCCAAGTCAATACTGTTAACTGTTATTACCATCATTAATTTTAATATTTGTGATCAGATGTGAAGCATTGCTTTAATGTAGAGGGGACTTCTTGTAGATATTTTGTCAGCTTGAGTACATATCACCAAGAGAGGCGGTTCTTTCTCCCTTAATTATCCTCCACACTAAAATCCAGTTGACCAAGACAGATTTCCCACTGTTAAATAGGCATGAAAGGGCACTGATGTCTATAAATCTACCAAAACCATCATGCCACTATTAATAAAACCACTCCATTTTATTTTCAGTCAATAATAAATACAGAACAAAGCCCCTGTGCAGGCAAAACAGACAACAAATAAATGTACATCAGCCAACCACCAAAAGGAGAGTCTGACAGTAAGTTATTGAGGTTAAAATGTCTCTTTAAAGAACAAGACACTGCAAGTCTTAGAAGATAATTATTATTTATGTGAAGAGATGATGGCATGACAACACGATCATAAAGTATAACAGCGCCTTATAAAAAGTATTTATAACCCTTTAACTTTTTTAAATTTAGTCAACCACAAACAATGTATTCTATTGGGTTTTTATCTGATAGACCAACCCAAAGTAGTGCTTTATCCTAAAGTGGAAGTAAATTATAAATGGTTTTCTAAACTTCTTACAAATGGATTGATTTGTAATTGTAATCCCTGCTCTGATCAGATGAGATCACACAAACCCTATGTGACGCTGTACAGGAAACTCAGTACAACATCCCCCACACTAAACTTGGTAGTGGCAGCAACATGCAGTGGGAATCTAGCCAGAGTTGATGTGAAAATGGAAGGTGCTAAATAAAGGGAATTCACGGAAGAAAACCTGTTAGAGGCTGCAAAAGACTTGAGGCTAAACTGGAGGTTATTCTTTCAGCCAGATAACAACTGTAAACATACAGCCAGAGCTACAATGGGATATTCAAGTTTGAATGGCCTAGACCCGAATCCAATAGAGAATCTATGACATAATTTAAAAACTGATGTTCACAGAGACTTTCCATCCAACCTGAGTTTCAGCTATTTTACATAAAACAATGGTCTATCACATAAAATCTTGATAAAATGCACTGAAATCTGAGGTTGTAACATGATAAAATGTGAAAAAGTTGAACAGCTATAATTATTTTTGCAAGCCACTGCACTTATTGCTCTGATTAATTTACTATTTGCGGCAATTATAATGCTTCTTCTGCCAAGTATGAAACAGACTTAACTACATTCATTATAAATCCTACAACTATTTTGCTGCATCTATCAGAATATTATGCATGGTTATATATTTTTTCATACTTTTTTAATAATAATGAAAGCGAGTTATTGGCATCTGGAGTTTAACTCACAAGTTGACTCTTTTTCTATAAAACATTCAAATGTTTTAATAATCTAATTTTTGAGGTCCAAACCTGGTCCTGAGGATCCATCTTGGTCATCATGCGGTCCTCAAGCAGGTTGAAGTTGAGCACCTGCAACACGTACAGCTGATGTGCCATCTCATCATTAACGGGTGTGGGGCTCCGGATTACATTCTGCACGAGGACAAATGAAAAAAGTGAGGAAAGAAAGAAAATGATTTACTTCATATAAAATATATAAGGTGAAAAATCTTATCACTATGAAGATAGAAAATCTAATGAAAACATTGGAATAAACTGCAGAGTTTTAGACAAACTTACAGTGAGAATGATGGAGCGTAGCTGCTTCTGAGCTAGAATGTGGGCCATCTCCTGCGGATTCAGACAAAATAAGAAGAAGAAGAGGACGCAAAAGGAGAATATAAGAGCAGGGAGAAAGTGGAGAGTGATAAAAGTGAGACAACATATCAAGGCAAACTTCTGATCTTAAGACCATGTATGCAAAAAAGTTTATATAATGACAGGCTGCAAAATAAAAAGAAAAGGAAGCTTGAGACAGAAACTTAAAAGGGGATTACAGATGTGATAGCTGATGTCTTCTACAGTGCAAACTACAAAGTGTGCTAATCAAGGGTGCACTTACTGTCAGGGGACAATTTAGGATGTCCACAATGTTCTCATCAAACTACCATGTCGTGTGCAGTGAGGAAACAAGGTCAGAAACAGAGACAGAGAGGATGAGTGAGTGAATGTGGCATGGAATTAAAAAAAGAAAAAGTCTAATTTCTGTCAGTGGTGTAGTTTGTGGTTCTGCTGGGGATGGAGGAAGGGGGGTTGGAGACCATAATAATAGCTTAACTGATGGCTGAGGATCCTTTGTATGCACACACACACACGCCATGAGAAATCAAACAGATGCTACTAGATGCTCACACGCCTTAAAATAAGCACAACAACAAAAAAAAAAAAAAAATATTATATAATATATATATATATATATATATATATATATATATATATATATATATATATATATATATATATATATATATATATATATATATATATATATATATATATATATGAACCCTGTTGACCCAGAAAAAGTTTCTGCAAACAAAGAAAATCAAAAAAGGCTCCACTGCAACACTATATTCTGCTCGTATTTGTATGAGTCTCTTTGCAACATGTCTTCAGCTCCGAGCGCTGCAAACGAGAAGGGGCTGTGAGCTAGCATCATTCATAGTTAATGTGAAAGTGCATCGCCAGGCCCTGTGGCGCTGATGAGAGAAGCGTGTAATTAGCTACAGGTGAGAGGGAGAGATGAGAGAAAGAACATCACTTTGGCAAAGACGAAGGGAAAGACAGATGTTCCTATCTTCTAACACAGAGCAAAACAAAATCACACAGAGTCACACGTATATTAATTTTACTGTAACAGCACAAAACTGTTGGTGATTGCAACATGATGTGACACAGCAGAAGCGGTCACGTTTGAAGCCTCACCTGTCTTTTCTCCTCTGGAGCCTTAAGGAACAGAGCGTTGATAACGGCAATGGTGTAGGTCTGAATGTCTTGATCAGTCCTGGAAACAAAAAAAGAATGCTTTACCAACACTAATTCATGAATACTGGGTTACTAAAAATACTATTACATGTCATACCCCTGAAGATGTGGGATGAGCTGTCCAATTGTGATCTCTTGCGCCACCTTGTGGTAAAGATCCTGACTGTTGAGCACCATGGACTCCAGGATGGCCAGGGAGCGCTGCAGCACTGCTGTGTCCATAGCTGACTTGTTTACATAGCTGGCAATCTATCAAACATCGGAGAACAGAGTTAAATTGTAAAGTGGACTCTGACTGCTTTACATCATTTAAAAAACTCTAAACGTTAAAGTTTCGATCATTTCCTGAGTTTAGCTGATGTACCACAGTACAACGTACTCTAAATTTTGTCATGTTGAAACCACAAATTTCTATGTATTTAGTTGGATTTTATTTGCTAGACTAATACACTAAGTAGTAAAACATTGTGGGGCAGAAGGATGACTACATTTTTTTCCAGAAAACGTGGCTAAAAGTTGTTGCTCTAAAACATCTTGAAAACCCATATATCCTATTCAGTCCCCTTCACAGTTATGCACTGCTTTTGTTTGTGCTGGTCTATCATACAAAATACATTGAAGTTTCTGGTTGTAATCAGACAAAATGTAAAAAAGTTCAATAGATATGAATTACTAGGCAAGGTGTGAATATTTATGAAGAACCTGAATAATCTCTTGCCATTATTTAGAGCAGTTACTTAAAAAAAGGCAAACGAGTTTCCTTTACCATTTTTATTAACTTCCATTTGCTGTACGACTGCATCAGGAAACAATGGTAAGATCTGATTTTGGAAATATATGAGCATTTATAAGACTGTGGAAACTTCTCATGAAACAATATATAAAAAAAAACCCAAAACAACAATACAAGCTCCCCATAAATGCTGAGCCTGCCTAATGTGGCATTTTCCTGGCTGACCTTTTTGATAAAGGCCACAGAAAATGTGTCCCAGGAGACAATCCCATGGTCCATCAGCTCCACAAAGGCCGTCAGAGTGAAGGACAGCAGGTCACCGAAACTACAGGATAAAAAGCACACACAAACAATGGGAAACTTCTCTACACCAGATGGCATGGAGCAGCATTTCGATGCAAAGCCCAGATGGCTTGGGACGCAATGAGAAGCAAGCGGTCAGCAAAGAAGGCAAAGAGAGAGAAAGAGGGGTGGCGAAATAGGCTCGAGACTGCAAAATGGTTTGCTGAAGAAAGACAGACGTAAAGACAGACATAGTCGAAGACATGTGAAAGAGAGGAGATGAAGCATAGACAGAACGGCTGTCAGCAAATAGCAGGGGCTGTCGGAAGGTTAGCAGGTGCTGGATGGAGTTCATTCAGGACCAGAGAGCTGCTTTAACAGAGCAAAACATGCAGTTACACAAATATAAGGAGAAATAAATTAAAACAATGATGCTGTGAAAGCGAAAGAAGGCCAAAGCAAGAACATATTAAACAAATGATTACCGTGGACCTGTGGGAACAACCTAATGAGAAAACCATGAATTCATTTTTCCTTCTCACAGTAAAAAAAATTTGTAGTAGCTGCTGTGATCTGCTGTAAATCGTTGAACATTACAAATATTATTTGGTTACACCAAAATGAACCAATGCTGACCTCTGCTGCTTACTACTGGCTTAACCACCTTACAGTTGCTGATTTTATGAAAGGGGATCTAAGCAAAGGACACCGAAGGACGGGTGGATCACAGCACATAAACATATCATCAAAAGGTGAATTTATTTCAGTAATCCAATTCAGACAGTAAAACTCGGGTTTCATAAATACATTACAAACAGTGACATGTTTCAAGCGTTTATTCCTGGTAAAACTGAATAGTTGGGCTAATAAAATCCCTGTAGTTCTGTTTCTCAGAAAATTTGAATGTTCCATAAGACAAATAGAAAAAGGTTTTTAAGTTCAGAAATGTTAGACTACTGAAAACTTTTTTCATATACTGAACAGCATGTGCATCAAGTAACTGGCCGGAGCTCCTTTCGCATGAATTACTATATCAGTGCAGCGTGGAATGGAGGCAACCAGCCTGTAGCTCTGCTAATGTGTTAAGGTCAAGTTGGTTTAATAGTGTAAACCTCAAATACTCCATTGTTGAATCTTTATGTCTAGCCTCTGTGGCTCGAATATTCCTTCATGTTTTTGTAAGTTTGCTTTTCCTTCATTAAATTCGCTACAAAATGAGACTGCCATCTTCCTGTCTGCATTTGGCTCCTCTACAACCTCCTAACCTGACAATGCTTGTGGTTGGAGGCTCTTAAAGCTCTGGCTACAGCAGAAGTCCATACTGAATCTCCCTTAAACGTTTCAAATGTGTTTGTTTCACAATCCTGGACAGTTATTGGGTCAGCAGTATTCCCCCATTATTGTGTACATTTTAACGTGAAAATAAAATTCTCTTGGAAATGTGGGTTTTCATTACCTGAAAGCCATAATCGTCATAATAAACAGAAATAATGGCATGGATATCACTCTGTGTGTAATGAATCTATATCACTTTCACTTACTGAACTTAAATAACCGAAATTAATTACCCGTTCAACAATATTCTAACTTATTGAGATGCACCTGTAAGGGTGAGCTGGAGAAAACTGCAAGGTGTGATTCTCAATCTTAGAGTTGCGCAGACTGGTCAGCAAGTATGAAAAGAATATTTACGCAAGAGCTGAACATCAAGTCTTGGAAAAATTTCGAAGCGTACTTTATGTGCAAGTACCTCTGAGAAAAATACTTTTGTAATGAAGTTTAACAAATACTGTGTTTTATTAAATTGTATACGGAACTTATTTAGTAGGAAAAGTAAGAATTGTTTTGTTAGTTTTATTTGCAGAGCTGAAGAAACTGTTCTTCACATTAAAATATAATATACCCAAACAGTAAATATCATAGGTCTGTACTGCAGCACAGCAGAGGATTAGAAAAACAGTCCCATGGAGATTTAGTTACTCACAGCTGAAAAATGAAAAGGATTCTGCCTTAGACAAACATTTAATGACGGAATACTGAACCTAAAGACTATTTGAGACAAATAAGAGGGAGAATCCTTGTAGAGAGATGGATGATGGTCCTGTGGTGATAAAAGCTTTTGGCTAAAAACGTCAAAGTCAAAAAGAAGCCAAATGAAGGACTCAATGTGGACAACCCCTTTAACCTGAGCATCATTTTGTAAAGAGAACCAAGACATAATTCAAGAAAAGACGAAACATCTGAACCACAGATGTGGGTAAAAGTGGTACAATTTAAGAAATTAATCTTGGTTTTCTTTGGGTCTGCTGTGAAAGCTTTTAATTAGCTGCCCGAACCACATGCAGGAAATAAAATGCAGCACCTTTTTAAGAATGGAAGCCTGTGTTAAAATTCCCCTTAAGACCAGAGTCTTGATCATGCAGACTCGATCAGCAAGGTTAGGAAGAGAAGAGAGCCAGCGATGTTACCCAACCGAAAAGGGGAGCGGGAAAGGGAGGGGGGCTTACCATGGCTTCATAATCTTCTGAAGTTTCTGATAGCGCCTGCAAAGATTTGAGAAACTTTGGTGTCACAAAGGGGAAACAACATACAAATAAAAGCTAGACGACAACACTCTTCATTTTCTCTTCTAACAAATCAAAACAGAAGCGTTTTCAGTCCAAATTTTAAGACTTAAACACAACACCTATTTTTCAGTTAATCTGCTGGGATATTTGAAGCATGCAAAGCAAAATCAGATGAAAAGACAGTCTGCATAAAACTTACAAAGCAAGCTTAAAAGCAACATTATGCTGCAAATGTAACAAAAAAGAACGGACTGAAAACAGACATACAGTTCTGTCAGACGTTTACATTCACTCATTATTAGTTAAAAACTGTATTTTAATTTTTATGTTAATTTTAGACTAATGACCCATATAAATTTGTTTTTCCAGGGCAGAATGATCTCACAACATACAACTTCCACAATACACATCCATCCAGTTCTTGCTTTTGCAATTGTCAAAGTATAAGAGAACAACTCAAGCCACATGACTTCTGGAGAAATGTTTTACAGTGACAGGAGGCAAAGATTGAGCTATTTGTCCACACTGACAAAACGTGTGTTTTAACCAAAGAACACTAAACCAATTGTCAAGCACGATGGTGGCAGCATTATGCCGTGGGGTTGTTTTGCTGCAAGTGATACTGGTGTAAAAGTAGTGGAATTTGTAAGGGTGGTGAACAACCTCCAAATTCATCGACTTGATCTCAAATCAACAGCTAGGTTATGAAAACTTTAGCACAATTGGGAGACCAAAAAGACAGGGATTCAAACACGCATCCATATTTTTGGAATGTTTTGGAATGGCTAAAGCAGGTGAGTATTGAGCTCCTGGAAATCCCCTTTGACAACCATATTGAAAAGTTATGGACTATGCTCCAAGCAGTAATTTAAATGAACTAACAGTTATATTAGGAAATTAAGTTAAATTTCAACAGAACTATGACAGAAAAAAAGGGTGAGGTTGAGGTGCAACTTGTTTACAGGCATTTAATGAAAGTTTAGTGAGGTGTATGTATATATCTGGGCTTGTGTGTGTCACTTAGGCCCCGTTTATGTTAAACAAAACAAAATAAACTCCAAGTTGTGAACCGCTTTTTTGGTTTTAAAGTTAATTGAAGTGTTAAATATAGTTGGTCAATATAGTTTGAACAAGAAAAGCTCAAATAGTTACTTAAATGGTCCCAAATTAATGACATTCATGTCGTTGTAGTGACAGATTTCAGACCATTTCATTTTATTCAAGTCATTCCGGAGCATAATTTTGTGGATTATGTCTGAAATACTCTTCATACCTGCAAACAAATGGGCAGAAAAGGTAATTTATTTACAAAAAAGGCTATCCAAAACCATCTGAGAATGGCTGCAGCTAAAACTTTGACCAAATAAGGAGATGTTTTCTTTGCACACAAATAAAATAAAATAAAATAAAATAAAATAAAATAAAATAAAATAAAATAAAATAAAATAAAATAAAATAAAATAAAATAAAATAAAATAAAATAAAATAAAATAGGTATGCCTTGGAGCTTTTTGTGCCTTTGTGGTTTACACCAATCCAAAAAACAAGACGTATGCTTCTTGTTATTTCATGTTTTATCAGTAGAGGGGGACATCTCCTTTCGCCTAACAAATCTCTGGTGAACAGCAGCATAATTTCCACATGAATGAAAGGCATCATGCCTTGAGAGAAGCAAGCATCAGATCAAACAGCAGATCTGCCCTCAGGAGTCTCGAGCACTGTGCCTCTTGAATAATTACATTTAACCCTGATGGATGCCGGGCGAACTAACGAGTGTTTGTCTCCGATATCTATTTAAATTTCTGTGCATAAAAAGCTCTTTTTGTTGAGATGAAAATGCAGCAGAAGCACTGGCTATGCTCCTTCTCCTTCACCAACAAACACACATTCATCTCAAACTCTCTCCAGCTGAATAACCAATGTTGTCATTTACATAAAAGGTATATATAATTAAAGAGCCGGGAGCATATCGTTTTACAAAGTCAACACTAACCGTTTGCTTTGAAAGATTCACTGCCGAGAGCGCCTCAAAACCTGACACACAGCAGTTTTAAATTTTCACAACACTAAATGGACGTGTTTGACATTGTGTGGTTGTGCTTTTATCTTTTATATTAAACGTTTTCTTTACAGTCCAAAGGGTTGGTTAGTGAGGACTTCATAAAACACTGATAAATCTCAACTTGCTCTAACCTTTACCTTAGATGGTCTCAAGAGGCACTCTCTATATTACACAAAACCCCGTTGCAGCGGTACGCATAGCATGTGAGAACTGCGACGCTCATGTAGTGGAATATGTCATATGTCCTAAAACATCTATGGCACCTGTTGCGGAAAAATCCCAGCATGGAGAAACACCGCACCATAATAGCTTTGGAGGGCCAGTTTTAATTTCTTAAATGCAGTTCTAAATTTTGGCTCAACTGTTCTACATTTTGGACTAAGCCTGTAGACTACTGCACTGACAACTTGTGTAGTCTATGGAATGTTTATGTAATCAGCCTAGATTGATCAGTCTTGATTTTCTCTGTTGCAGTCTTCAACAACATATACTGTCCAGTTCACTGAAATAACTGCTGTGGCACAGGCTTGATAAATGAGGACCACTGTGTGAGTAAAAATCTTAAAACAAGAAATATGGATTCGCTTCGGTTTAAATTGAGTTGGAATCCATAAAATTCTATTTTAGTACTAATTTAATTTGAAATGTAAATAAATGTTTATGGTTCGTTTTCATGGAATCAGTATTACCAATATACATTCAGAACAATGAGAGGAGAGATATATCATCTCAGAGAAAGGAAAAACATTGCATAAGATGAGTAAATGAGATGGGCAAACAGCTCAACTTACTCAGTCCCGCTCTCCACCATCTGTGTGAGCAGCGAGATGCCATCCAGATTGATGAACTCCTGCGCGAAGGTGATGTCCCGGGATGCGTTGGCCAGGTCTTTCAGTGCCTCCAGCTTTGCATCCATGCTGGATGACTGAATCCGTTCATGAAGCTGGAGGGCCGTCTGGTACTAGAGGAGAAACCACAAACATACAATGTGAATTAAATTTTTTTTTTTAGGTTTCTACTATGAAATGTTATTTAGAGAAGTTGAAACTTACAGGAGAAGTGGTTAGGCGCAGGATGGAGCCATTTTTGATGTCATTGCGATTCTGTGGAGAATTTCCAACACGCAAGCACAAATTAGCATGTACTCATAGCCTCTATTTCATCCCAGATGTACACTGCACTGAAAAACTGATAACCAAACCTTTTCTGTGATGTAGAAGTTGGTTGCATCGGCAATCTGAAGAGCAAAGGTTTCATGGTTTCCCAAAGACCACCTAAAAAGGAATTAAATAAAAAAAAAACACTTGAAAAAGTGCAGGAAATCTTAAACAAATCTGACAAGGTGATAAAAAAACATCAGAAAAAATTATCACTTTCAATGCATAAAGCAGACTTACCCCTCACACACTTCTTTAATAATGGCCGAAAGAGGTTTTTTCTGTGGATAAAGGCACACATTAAGTTACCAGTCCAGACTGAAGTTCCACTCAATCCAGAGTGGGCTGCAATTATTTCATACAGCAGGGCTGGAACAATGAGAGACTGTTCCTCTTGTTTATCTTACTGCTGGTGTGAGTTTGTGAACCATTTGTATTCAATTGCTCCATTTTCTTTCATTACGACTTTATTAAAAAGAGCTTCTCGGCCTCAGCAGAGATTCTGCCTCTAGCAGCATTGAAAAGTAAATCATTGTATATTCTAAAACTTCTCAATTCCTCCGAGAACTTTGCCAAAGTAAAAAACATTTGAAAGTGAAACATGTTTCCTGATTTACATTCAGAACATGTAGGAAGAACAAGAAGAAGGAACACAAAGATTATAATTAACCCTGATTTTTTTGTTTCTAACAGTTTACACTGTAGCACAAGTGTGTTCCAAACCATATGTTCTTACTTTGACACTAACCTAAGTTATGTTTCAAACTTTTTTAAATTAACATCAGACACCACATAAATGTTACATGTTGCATGTGTGTTGCATGGTAGTTGACTTTTTACCGAACCCGCGGTTCCCACATTTTTCATGAAAAAAATCCCCATTCTGAGACTCAAATTATGAAGTGCTGTGGGAAGACTTTAAAATCCGGAAGCTGCAAAAACCAGGGACTGGAAGAAAGGACAAAAACAAGGATTGACAGAAGGAAACAAGACCTTTACACCCCTCTTTAGTTTTGTCCTCTTTTCCTTAAGAACATGTCAAAAATAGGTAGGTAGGTAGGGGTAGAGAGAGAGAGAGAGATAGATAGATAGATAGATAGATAGATAGATAGATAGATAGATAGATAGATAGATAGATAGATAGATAGATAGATAGATAGATAGATAGATAGATAGATAGATAGATAGATAGATAGATAGATAGATAGATAGATAGATAGATAGATAGATAGATAGATAGATAGATAGATAGATAGATAGATAGATAGAGAGATAGAGAGATAGATAGATAGATAGATAGATAGATAGATAGATAGATAGATAGATAGATAGATAGATAGAAGGGCATGAGTGAGGGACAAAGGACAGTAGAAAAGGAAAAGGCACATGGAATAAAAAGGAAAGAAGGAAGGACACAAAAAAGGAATGAAGTTTATTAGGACAGATGGACACATTTACATAATAGGATAGGGACAAAAGAGCCTGTAATTGCAAAGATTTGTCCAAACTGTTTTCTTTTTCCAGACTGCACTGGGACTTTGTGAACCAAGCAGTCTTCAACCATTTTCAACTGCAGTAAAATAAGAAAACATTCCAAAGCAGATTCACATTGTCAAACCTACGAGGTGGTGAGACAACAACTTTTATTACATGTTAACAACACTTTATTAGATGTTTGAGATGGTGTTCAAGAGAAACTCAGTGCTGCTGATGGTACTTTTCGAACTCAATAAAATGTTAGAAGGCGAGTGTGAATGTGGGATCTCAGTCTGTTAAATAAACAATCCAGTCTCTTAAATCACACCTATTTTTCCATTGAAAACAAGATGTGAAAACGTTTCATGTAGTTTTAATTTCTGGATTGCACAATGACTCATCCACAAGTCAAAGTTTAGAGCCAATACAGTGGATCAGTAGCAGCACAAGACTGTCTGGGATCATATTTAAAAAAATCTAAAAATGTAGACAAAATGTGCAAACCATCTAAATAGAAAACAATTTTGTAACTGTGATGTAACTAGGTTAGGTATGTAAATTATCCCTGGGATTGACTTCAGAAGTTTTTTGCACTTTGCAACTACTTTGTTGGCATGGTTAGTATTATTGTCCATTTGGAAGAGCCATTTCCACCTAGGTTTGACATTTCTGACTAAGGTCTTGAGATGTAGCTTCAATATTTCCACATTGTTTTTCCTCATGATGCTATCTATTTTGTGAAGTGAACAAGCGTCTTCTGCGACAAAGCACCCCCATAACATGATGTTGTCACCCCCATACTTCACAACTGGTGCATTTGCAAGCTTCCCCATTTTTGTTCCAAAATATGATGATGGTTTTTGGCACTGAATCCGTTTGCACACTATAATCCAGATTCTTACGCTGCTTTTGGAGTAACAGCTTCTTTCTCGCTGAGTGGCCTTTAGCTGATGTCCATTGTGGATAATGACACTCATCTTCAGTCATCTTCCTAAGCGCCCTTGCTTTTGTTCCTTGGATGATTCGCACATTTGACACTGAAACATTTATATCTGCATACAAGATCCCTAATTCTCTCCCTGATATCTTGACCGATTCCCTTTTTTCCCCCATGAAGTCATAATAGGACGGAATATGTTTAAGATGTTGCCTTAAAACACATTGACATGTGCTTCTGAGTACATCAGATGTCGTGAATTTACATATCAGAAGCTTAGAAAGTCCTGACTTCATCATCTTGGCTTTCTTAACTGTCTAACAAAAGTCATCTTAGTGTATGTAAACATCTGGATTTTAAAAAAGTAATTGAGTATTTTTTTTCCTCTTGGATTAGTAATACATTCAAATTATTTTACTTCTCTTCGACATTATTCAAATACTTTTGATTCCTTTAATCTAAACAATTTTCTGATAACCCTAAATTAGGGTCATATTCTAATGAGGGTCATTATCTAATCTGTGTCATTATGCGTAGATGTGCAGTTTAGACCTTGGTTACTGCTATGTTTTCCAATAGTTGTCACAATGTATCACCATGCAACACAGTTCTGCTTTGTGATGTATGCCCTCAAGTACAGTGCACTGTGTGATGAGAAAACAGGATAAAAAAGGCAAACAAGTTTGGGGTCAAAGGAGAAATCCAACTATTGCTTGTGTTTTGAAGGACAATTGGTGTCCAGCAGGCTTTAAACATAGTCAAACATTGCAATGAAGGAAAGTTACATAATTATATAATGTAGGGAGGCACTGATATGAAACTTCGGGCCAATATTGATATCCGGCATTAATGTTGCTGTTATGGCAGATACCTGATACCAAATGATATTATATATATTTCCCTACCCTTTAGACTCCATGCAAAAATGACCACACCAATGACACTGCTTCTTTGCTTCAGTTACATACAATCCTGAATTGCATCACTGTCATAGTCACATGATAAAATAAATACCACATGGCCAAAGAGATTTCTCTTTTGTTCATTCACTGCATTTTGTTGATTGATGAAAATAAATGATCAACACTTCTATTTTTGAAAGCATTCTTGTTTACATTGTCAAAATAAGGTGAGATCTTTCCATGTAATCCATGCAACATTCATTAACTGCTCACAGTTAAATCCATAAAAATTACAATAAATATCCTTATGTCTAATCCATGCAACAATTATTAAAATAAACAGTTGAAGCAGTAGAGGGTGAAACAAGCATATTCTCATATTCTGGGACTGAGAGACTGGAGAGGCCTGTGTGGAGATACATATTAACTGTCTTATCTTTTGCAGAAGTATAAACTACAAGTGTAACCAAAGAAATGATATATGATGATTTTCTATTTTCTACAAGTATTAAATGAAATTAGTAATCTTTGATTTTCAAGTTAAAACACATATGATTGAAATATGATTGAGAACTGCTAATTAAAATAAAAAACATTAAGGTTTAGAAATTCTCAATCAGCTATATATGAAAGAGATAATGTTTATCAGTTGTGATGTATGAATAAAAAGGATAAAGTTGAAGTAAAGGTTTTGTAAATGAAGTAAACGCTGTAACTAAAGGTTTGAGCACCACCGATGTAAGAATTAAAGCCTCTGTTTAAGAGGAAGTGTAATCTTTAGTGAGACAGGAATAGAGCAAATGTTCAGGGATTGGGGAAGTGAGAGCTGTAGCTTACAGCACAAGGCTGATGGCTGAGGCGGGGGCGCAGGTCAAAGGAGAGGCCAGCAGACAGCTCAGGACTGAGGTGATGATAGCATGTCTGATATGGACACGACTCGGGAAATTCCAGAGAAAAGATCATCTTATGTCACGGGTGACCAATGGGACAGCCATGGCAACAACCACTGGCCAATGAGCACAAAGAGTTTGGTGGAAATGCTCTATAAAATGGGCAAAAATAGAGGAACTAGTTGGTTGTTTCCTTGCAAAAGACCAGCGAACAAGATCGGACAGAGAAAGAGGCTACAGATGAATCAGAGGACCAGAGACACAGCCCAGCTGAGGATCAACCCGTGTGCCCTGAAAGGACCGTGCCTCAAAATTAAAAATCTGATTTCATCTACAGCCTTTTTACCCAGACAACTGAAGTGAACTTGATCAGTGAATGACTGATTGCTCTAAGTTTCAGGCTTCTAGAAGTCCTGAATCAACCTCATTTATACCTCCGGGGTTTCCTTCAACTCTTCAGCCTCTGGAAGCTACTGTCTTCAGAGACATATGACAACAAAGTTCCTGTTTGACTATCGAAACCTGGAGCATCAGTGCCTGTCCACTTAGAGGAAGAAAACTGAAGATTAAGTCCTCTTTCCTTCAAGAAATTGGTCGTTGTTATCCAAAGAAACATCCCCATCGGATACATGGATGAGTACTAGTTTCAGGGAAAGACAGGTTGAGTTGATTGATTCATTTCTATTATTGAAATTAATATGTTTCACCTGGGTGAAACCTTAAAGCTGCTGTCTTGCCATGTGTGTATGTGTATTGAAAAACAACTGCTACATGTTAAATAAAAAGGGGATTTTGTGGAACATCTAGTCCTATAACAACTTTGAAGTGTAGGTTTTGCTTTCCATGGCTTCCCATTCTGTATAAGAATTAAGAGCGCTGAATTTAGAGGATGGGGTATGTTACTTTTGGCGTGCTGTCACGGTTTCAATTTAATTGTTTATTGCTTTTTTTCTCATCTAAAATGGTAAAATGACCATCTGAGAATGACATTTCAATGCTCTATGCATGCAACCAAGTAGTGGATAGTAGTAGTAGTAGGTTAAGCCATCGGTTTCTTTTTGAGTTTCAAGCATTTGGCATGCTGAGGTGAGTGTATCTTGACCAGTGCAGACAGCATAGTGTAGCATGACATAAAGCAACGTTGGTTTTAAGTCATTGCTGCAATGTCCGAATTAAAGAATTAAAGAATTACAACAAAGTTCCTGTTTGACTATCGAAACCGGGTCATCAGTGCCTGTCCAATTAGACGAAGAAAACTGAAGATTAAGTCGTCTTTCCTTCAGGAAATCGCACGTTGTTATCCGAAGAAACATCCCCATTGGGTACATGGATGAGCCTCTGTCTTCAAAGCCTCTACAAACTCACTAGTTTCAGCATCAGGGAAAGACAGGTCGAGTTGATTGATTAATTTCTATTATTGAAATTATTATGTGTTGCCGAATTTAAGCCGTTACTGACCCCTGCAAAAGCGTTACTAATTAAAGAAAGCATATAAAATTTTAGATAAATCGTGGACATTCAATTATTTGAGTCACCTTATTTTTGGTTTTTATAGGTTGCCTTAGCCAAGCTTGTTAAAACAGCGCCCTTAGGGCTCATGCCGAGTCACTAAAATTAACCTAACCCATATACCAAGAGCCGAGGAGTGGATGACTGCTGTGGGCCAATCGGTCGTCCAGACCACCAGTTGAAGAAGGGCGAGACGTTTGGATGCAGGCTGTTAGAGGTTAGGCGTGTCATTTCCCAACACCAACTCAAACAGAACTTTCAGTAAACCTGTTTGGTAAGATCTTTCAGGTTTATGGAAGTCCGGACTTTGGATGGAGAGCTGGATTGAGCAATCCCTTTAGAAATAGGGAAGTAGGAGGGAGGGGTTAGCTCATCGGACAACGAAAACATCATTTTTCCACACCTGCCAAAAACTTTTGCACAGTATTGTATATACATATACAGTGGGGAGAACAAGTATTTGATACACTCCTAATTTTGCAGGTTTTCCCACTTGTAAATCATGTAGTCTTTCATTTTTTATCATAGGTACTCTTCAACTGTGACGGAATCTAAAACAAAAATCCAGAAAATCACATTGTGTGATTTTTAAGTAATTAATTTGGATTTTATTGCATGACATAAGTATTTGATACATCAGAAAAACAAAAGTTAATATTTGGTAAAGAAACCTTTGTTTGCTATCAGACATTTCCTGTAGTTCTTGACGAGGTTTGCTCACACTGCAGCAAGGATTTTGGACCACTCCTGATTACAGATCTTCTGCAGACCCTTCAGGTTTTGCCACTTGTCTTTAGAAGACAACATAAACCTTGATGTAAACTTGTTTTCAGGACAGCTTTATGTTTCTCTATATTTTGTAAATTCTATTGCTTTTAATTTAACAGCGTTGTAAAAAAAATCTTCATTCTTGGTCCCTCTTTATTCCCGTCTGCGTAGAAAAGAGATGCTGTATTTTTCTACTGATGGTGTCGTCCTATATGCCAATGAAATTAAAGCCAATAATATGATAGGAGATATTCCAATTAAACAGGAATCAATATGTTAACTGGCATGACTGAAGTAATAACTGAATCAATAACAGAATTTTTAGATAGTGAAATATAAAAATGAATGAATACAGCTTCAACCCATGTGCACTGAAATAAGAACTAGTACTCGTTAAGGGTGAACTTGCACATCTCAACCAGATAATTAGACAACACAAATACAGGCAGACGTAGGATATGAGCACAAACTACTGCAAACACACAATCATCCACACAAGAACAGTTTGAATGCTGCCATACAAATAAATCTACATAATGAAATCACCAAAGAAGGGGCTGTACCCACAAGAACAATTAACAGGACAGCAAAAACAACAAAAAACAGACACACATTTGCATTCATGCACACCCACGTTTATAAATTAACAATCTTTCGCTGGGTTCAGACAACTCAAGCTGCAGAAGCCCACTCCTCATCGTATGACTCAGACAGCCATATGCTACTGCGGGGTGTATTGTACCGAGGAGATGCAGGAGGAGGAGGTGGAGTTGGATGAGGGACAGGGAGAGGAGAGCTGGTGGTGGAGGACAAAAGAAGAAGAGTAACAGCAAA